>PVIC010004004.1:38115-65418 GCA_004025085.1 Thryonomys swinderianus | reverse complement strand
GGTGTGGAGACACGCCCACCAACAATCAATGCCACATACCACAATGCCGGACATGGTGGCTCATGTCTATAATCCCAGCACTCGGGAGGCAGAGACAGGAGGATTGCTGAGTTCGCGGCGGCTTGCCTGGGCTACATAGTGAGCTCAGGGCCAGCCTGAACTACAAAGCGAGACCCTGTCTCAAAAAGCAAAAAAAAAAAAAAAAAAAAACTACTGGACTAGAGCTGAGGTTACTGGCACTCCTGTAATCTCAGCACTGGGAGGCTGAGGCAGGATGATCACAAGTTCGAGCCCACCCTGAGCAGTTTAGTCATTTTTCAAGACTCTGCCTCAAAAAAAAAAAGAGAGAGAGAGAGAGAGGGCTGGGGTTGTAGTGAGGGCCCTGGATTCAGTCCCAAAAAACAGTATAGATGACTGTGGTGAGAAAACATGGAACTAGCTGTAGATGGGAAATGCTCAGTTTATATTCCATCTTCTACACTCATAAGAACTTACAACAACTTTCCTAGTTCTGATCTTCAGAAGTCATGTTTCCCATTTCTTAGGGCAGAGAGTGTTTGCTTCAGGTGTCTATGTTCAGAGGATCACTGTTTCACAGAGAAGTTTCTTGGCTACCAGCTTTTCCTGATCAGAACTTAAGTTCATGCCAGTAAGTGTGCATTCGTAGTCAGACTGTAAAAGACAAGGCTTTTCCCACTTAGGGTAGAAATTAAATCTTTTCAAACTATAAAAATGTATGTTATCTGCTGACATCCTGAAAAAGTTTAAAAGGAAGCAGGAAGCTAGAGAAAGGACAACAGTATATCATTCTAAAGCGTTATACATGTGAGCACTAGGGCTTTAGTATCCTTGTTTAGTGTTTAACATTAAGGATTCTAGTCCCCATAATATAGCAGTACACAAGAAGTATACTAAAAGCCACATGTGGTGGCACATGACAGTTAAGCACTTGGAAGTTGAGCAGAAGGATTGCTAACCTGGGCTACCTGGTGAATTCAAGGCCACCCTAGACTACAAGAGCAAGACTGTTTTTCAGAAAAAGAACAAGCATATTGCATATTTAAAATTTGCCAATTATTACAACTCTTAACATTTTATTGGCTATGAAGGAGGTCAGATTTTGCTTTTTTAAATAAAATAAAGAGACTGAAAATGAACATATTTCAGTAGTCATTCCTAGTTAGAATTGTTTCAAGGTAGCCAGGTATCTCAGCACTGGTAGACTGAGGCAGGAGGATCACAACTTCAAGCTCAGCCTGGGAAATTTAGTGTTATAGTGAGGTCCTGTCTCAAAACAAAAAATGAAAATAGGGCTGGGGTGTAGCTCACTGAGAAGGTCATAAGCTCAATTCCCAATATCGAAAGGAAAGCAAAAAATGGTGCTGGATATAGGAGAAAATATTTATAATCCCACCTACTCAGGCAGGTGGGCCTAAAAAAGTTTGAAGTTGGTATAGAAACTTGGCAGAATGGCGCCAAAAAGTAAAAATAAAAAGGGCTAGTGACAGAGCTCAGTAGAAGAACATTCTAGTCTACACAAGGACTTAAATTCCCTAATATTATAAAGAGGTTGAGCTTACATGCATTTGAAGAGAGAATATACCACTGCTCTTCTCTCTTCTTAAAAAAAATGAAGCATGGATAAAGGAAAACAGTAATAGTAAAGGTTCTAAAGTAATTTTCTTAAGTAGTTAAGTCTAGCTGATAAAAATTCTGTATGTTCCCTTCAGTAATGACCAGTTTGGTGATTGGGGTTGGGAATGGACAGAACATTTATGTAGATTGGAAAGAAAACACTGAAGAATTTTCTAAGTTTTGTCTCTTCCGCTACTCCTGAAGAATTTTCTAAGTTTTGTCTCTTCCACTACTCCTGTCTTCAATCTACACATTGTACTAAAGCAAAAATATGATTATAGGACAGTAGTTTTATAATTGAGATAAATTCAGGCTTGTTTTGTGTGGGTGTCTTTTGACAGTGGTGGTTGGTTGGTTCGTATTTTCTGTGTTCATATTTCAGATTTGGAAAGATTATACTCTATTGACATGTATTGATAAATCTAAAGTAAATTGTCAATTTTCCTCCTAATTCCTTTTTTATACACTGCCGTTTTCTTTTTCATTTTGTAATAGTGCTTTTTCTTAACTTTACCTTTTATTTTGCTGGTGATAAACTTTTTTTCTTGAGACAGGGTCTTGCTTTGTAGTTCAGGCTGGCCCTGAGCTCACTATGTAGCCCAGGCAAACCTGGAACTCTGCAATCCTCCTGTCTCTGCCTCCCAAGTGCTGGGATTACAGGTGTGAGCCACCATGCCGGGCACTGTGGTATGTGGTGTTGATTGCTGGTGGGCGTGAGTCTCCACGCCCAGCATTGTATGTGGTTACCGGATATCAAACTCAGGACCTTGCGCTTGCGAGGGAGGCTCTGGAACCACTGAGCTAAGTCTCCAGCCCATGGTGATAAACTTTTAAAATGGGGTTATACCTGACAAATGCAAGGTCCTGAGTTCGATCCCTGATACTAGAGGGAAAATGTCATTATAAATATTATAGTTTATAAAATTGAAAAGTTGTTTTGTTCTTGTTTTTGTTTTTTTGAGACAAGGTCTTACTTTATACTTCAGGCTGGCCCTGAGCTCACTGTATAGTCCAGGCAAGCCTTGAACTCATAGTAATCCTCCTGCCTCTACCTCCTAAGTGCTGGGTTCACAGGCATGAGCCACCACACCCGGCACTGTGGTATGTGGTTTGTGGTTTGCTGATGGGCATGAGTCACCATGCCTGCCCAGCACTGGGGTATGTGGTTACCAGGGATCGAACTCTGGATCTTGTGCTTGCCAGAAAGATGCTGGAACCACTGAGCTAAATCTCCAGCCCAAAGGTTTTTTTTTTTTTGGTTTTTGGTTTTTGGTTTTTGGTTTCTGGTGTTTTTTGTTGTTGTTGTTGTTTTTGTTTTGAGGACCTAGAGAAATTAATGTCTGAGGGACTTATTTTTCCTATTAATAAAATGAATGTAGCACTCAATTTTTAAAAATATCTAAGTTTGGGGCCGGAGGGTTAGCTCAGTGGTTCCGGCGCCTGCCTTGCAAGCCTAAGGACCTGAGTTCGATCCCCGGTTACCACATATAATGCTGGGCGTGGTGGCTCACGCCTGTAATCCCAGCACTCGGGAGGCAGAGACGGGAGGATTGCTGAGTTCGCGGCGGCTTGCCTGGGCACCATAGTGAGCTCAGGGCCAGCCTGAACTACAGAGCAAGACCCTGTCTCCCAAAAAAGCAAAAAAAAAAAAAAAAAAAATCTAAGTTTTTTGAACACCAAGTAATACTATGGTACTGTTAAATAGAGTGTGCCAATCTGTGTGCTTTTCTTAGCTTCCACCATTTTTATAATATAGCCTACAGAAATTATTATTATTTTTGTTTGTTTGTTTTTTGCAAATTCTCACAGATTACAGACAAGCCAAGAGTGATGTATCTTCCTGGGTTGGGAGCCCCGCTCAGTGGTAGAGCACTTGCTTAGCATGCAGGTCCCACCTCACCCTGACAAAAACCAAATAAAATGCTTCATATCTTATTTTGGCTTTATAAAAAGTCAGTTTTTGCAAATTGATATTTTTACGTGGAGAGTAACATGTAATAACATTGTTTAAATTGGGAAAGTGTACTAGTTTACATGTGAAATGCATTTTATAACTAAGCTTTATAGCTTCAGTGCCTATACACTCCACAAATAGTTTGAAAAATTACAACTGGGAAATTCTTACTTCAAACTCATCCAGAAGTTTCAACCTATAATTTTACAGTTTCTGTATAACTGCAACTTACTTAGGGCTTAGAGAGTTGAGACAAGGGAATACTGAGTTACCAGAGAAGACTCTGATCACATGTAACATTTCTTTGATGAAGATCTGGTAAGAGACAAGCTTCCAGTGAAATTGTTGTGGAATTTATCTTCTGCATAATTTTTTTTTATATATACCAGAGATCAAACTAGTGACCTTGCTCTTGCAGGCACCAGAACCACTGAGCTAAATCCCCAGCCCATTTGTATAAATTTTTAAAGGTTAAAAAATACTGGGCTTTTGAAACAGATTAGGTGTTATTTTTGGAAGTGATTTAAAAAATAAGGCAGTATTAAGATCTATCTGTTCTGTGTATATATATATATATATATATATATATATATATATATATATATATATATGACTTGATTTTTAACACAGCTAATTCAGAACATTCAGAACTTAAAGTAGTGTTAAAACTGCTGTGGTATATGCTGTTAAATCTTTTTAAACAGAAAAGAGACATGGTCATTTATTTTTTTAATTGAATCCTTTATTGGTACATTTATATTCATTTCACAATCACACATAACATTGGGGAATTTGTACCAATATATGACACAAGTCAATTCTCATTTTTACCCATATCCCCACCCACCCGCACCTCCCTACCCCCTATATGCATGCTCTTTTATTTTCTTTCAGAATCATATTTATTCCTTCCCCTCATTACATTTCCACACCAAATTTCCAAAGGAAATTTCCCATTCTACAAAGACTATCATACTTTCTAGAGCTCATTTGCACCTACAGGTGCTCATATCAAAGAGAAGATCCGGTATTTGCCTATCTGTGATCTCTTTATGTCACTTCATGGTCATTTATTTTGTATTTGATCACCAGACCTACCTCTTTTTAATTCAATCTATTTTTAACTCATATTCTTTCTGTTACTGCCTGCAGAAAGGAATTCATTTCCAGATGTTATTTATGTCTTCATTTCTTCTAGAATTTCTCTGCTTTAACTGATCAGCTAGTAGATGAATTCAGGATTGATGTTTAAGAATATTTCTAAATGCATTTTAACCACTTGGATTATTTCTTTTATTCTACTAATGTGACCTAGCTTTGCCATGAATGTGAAGATTCCATTCTGTGGTGATTGTGAACCATTTCTGAAGGCTCTGAAAAAGATTAATTCTGAGCATGCCTCACAGGCTAATGTCAGTCTCAGTGAAGAAGAGTGTAGCCAGCCTACAGGGTAGACCTTAGGGAATATTCTGAACCAAAAATGAATTAATTGAGACTACTACTTTCTAGCCTATTGTGCCCTAGGTCCAGACCAAAACTGGGCCATGCCCCATCCTATAAGGAGAGATAACTAAAAGTGTTGCCTGTAGCATTTGCTTAAAGGGATATGTGTCTGTTCATATACTCAGAATGCCATAACAAAGTATCCAACTGAGTGACTGTAAAGAAATTTATTTTTTCGTACTATAGTTTTGGAGTCTTAAAAGTAGATTAAGGCCTGGAAGGGCTTGGTTTTTGCTGAGGTCTTGGTTGCTGACTTACACATGACTGTGTCTGTGTTCCCTGGGGAAGTAGTGGTGCCTGGTGGCGGCTGTGTGAGACCACTAACTCCATCACTGTGGGCTCTACTCATGACTAATGTAATGCTAGCTACCTTCCCAGTGCATCATTTCCAAAAACTATCATGTTGGGGAATTCAGGTTTCAGTATGAAATTTGAGAGGAGCACAAGTATTCAATCCATAATAGCATGTGTACTTTTTTTTTCTGATGGGATTTGAGATAAATTCTTTAGTTACAGAATTTCCCACAAAAGTATGTCACTTTAAGGTCTAAAACTGTGAAATACTAAACAACAATATAGTAATGTTGTAATATGTAAACATATTTCACTGACCGTGGTGGATTTATGTCTATCTGTATATATGACTCAGTTATAATTCCTTCCTTTGACATTTCTTCCTAAATACATAGAATCTAGTATTTCCCCCAGGTTCTTCTGACATTTCTTTCCAGTAATCAGCAATTCAAAATGAATGATGTGTTATTCATGTTTTTACTTTGTAAGATTTTGTGGGACATATTTGTCATGCCTTATTTTGTGATACTGGGTACTACCACTGTGTAGACATCTGAAGATGATACAACAGCTGTAATTATGTGCATTAATAATCCAGTTGAAGCCTACATATTTATAATTCAGTGATGTTTAACTTATGTTATCAGTATTGAAATAGTAGCCCATAACACAACTTCAAGTGAAAGCTAAAACAAACACCTCATCTGATGGTCTAATAGCCTTGACATATTTTTATTAGGTTATTTGAAGTTTAATCAGCCTACAAAGTGTTCGTAATATGAAGAAAACAAGACTCTGCTCTCTAAATTATGTGATGTAGATGAATTTAAGTTCTTCTATACTCCTGGATATACCTATTTGGCCAATTTCTTATTCTGTCTTATATGACTAAAGTATGACAGCTAAATGTATGTTGTTTATTGTTCCAAAGCTTTTAAATTTGTAATGAATCATAACTATTGAATCTCTTAAGATATCACTGTAGCATTTTGTTCATTAAGAAATATTTGTGACTGGGGGCCGGAGAGTTAGCTCAGTGGTTCTGGTGCCTGCCTCCCAAGCACAAGGTCCTGAGTTCGATCCCTGGTAACCACATACAATGCAGGGTGTGGTGACTCATGCCCACCAGCAATCAACCAGCAATCAGCACCACATAACACAGTGCCGGGCGTGGTGGCTCACGCCTGTAATCCCAGCACTCGGGAGGCAGAGACAGGAGGATTGCTGAGTTCGAGGCTTGCCTGGGCCAACATAGTGAGCTCAGAGCTAGCCTGAACTACAAAGTGAGACCCTGTCTCAAAAAAAAAAAAAAAAAAGAAAAGAAATATTTATGACTAAAGCATATTAAATGAGGACATTTCAGTTAAATTAAGACAATCTACTTTGTATAACTTCCAGAAAATTTTCTCAAATGCTAGAAAAGTTTTTCTTTGTCTTTGTCATCTAATACCTAATCTGTATTAAATACCTCTGCAAAAAATAGTGTTGAATTTCATTTTAAAATAATTTAAAAAGTTATTAGAATACAAATAATCTATAAAGACCTGTTTTCTTCATAATACTTAAAATATTCTTCTCAGTTTAGGTCTTATATAAGTCTGATAGATTTTATACCTCTTTTCTGTTTGAATGAAATGATTGTATTTTCAGTGTATTTAAAAATTATTAACTTTTTATGAGATTTTTAATATCAAAAGACATCAATAAAAGAAAATCAAAGGAACTAATAAAATAGAAATATTTAGATATATTTACAAATAATCTGTGTTCCATTTAGTCTAGATTTATAATTTTAATAGGATCATATTAGATCAAAGTAAGCTGTATTTCTTTATTACAAATTCTTACTCAAAAGTATTTTTAAATTGAGCACTTCTAGACATTTAAGTAGTGTTCACATTTATATTAACAGGAGAGTGAGACATGAGTGATATGTGTGCTTATTTTGCTGTCTTGTTTAAGTTTTTTCTAAAAATTGTCTATTTTGAGAATGAAAAATACATATGTCAGAAAAGTTTAATGATATTTAAAGTACATTTCTTTAGGTCTTGCATACATCTACTCTGATAACTGAGGATTCACCACAGCAGTTAATAAATTCTCTGTTTTAATATCTATTTAGGGTTACAGGGGGATTTATCCAAAGTGAAGGGGAGCCAGGTGTGGAGGCCCACTCCTGTGATCCCAGCACTCAGGAGGCTGAGGCAGGAGAATCACCATGAGTTATGTAACCAGCCTTGGTTACATAATGAGCTCAAGGCAGTCTGCAACTGCATAGTGAGACCCTGACTCAAAAGAAAAAAATGAGGGCCGGAAAGGTCCCTGTTTCAGTCCCTGGTAACCACATATGACAGTATTGGGTATAGTGACTCACGCCCACCAGCAATCAGTACCACATACCACAGTGCCCGGCGGGGTGGCTCACGCATGTAATCCCAGCACTCGGGAGGCAGAGGCAGGAGGACTGCTGAGTTCAAGGCTTGCCTGGGCTACATAGTGAGCTCAGGGCCAGCCTGAAATACAAAGCGAGACCCCGTCTCAAAAAAAAAAGGGTGGGGGGAGTCAGGTTGTGTGTGAATGTATTTGCATACTAAATATTATAAGGTCTAGGAATACTCTATGGTACTCTCTTCCTCTTTTAATTATTAGAAAATACCATTTTGTTCTGTACTTGTATATTTTTCCCTAAGTTAAAATTCAGATTGACCAGACATAAAAAATTTCAGCTTTTTGTGTTATAAGTCAGCATCAGACTACCTCACAGTCATTTTTAGTGTAGACATTATAAAAATAGATTTCTTGTAGTGCAGAATAAAACCTGGCATCTCATTAGGTATAGATTTTTTATGTGGAGGATGGTTTCTGAAATAGGCTCTTGCCTTGTCTCTATCTTTCAGCCACTGAAAAGAACACTTTGGTCTTCTTTAACACAGTGGTACTTTATAATGCACTGTTCTTCCCATCACTGTAAAAAATTGATGCATGGGTAAAAATATCTTTTTTATACTACAAATAAATTGAGCTTGTTATAGTCCCCTCTCTTCATTTTCAGGAAGAGGCAGAAATCCAGGCAGAACTTGAACGTTTGGAAAGAGTCAGAAATCTTCACATACGGGAACTCAAAAGAATAAACAATGAAGATAATTCACAGTAAGTCATTATTTGTATTTTATAGTTATATATGATAGAAGCATTTGTGCCTTTTCTCCATGAAGAGAATAAAAATACTTGTTTCCTTGTCAGACATCTCATCACACTCAGAAAAAACACAGAGTCATTCCTGTGGCAGGAAGTCCTTGTCTGGTCCCCGGCCACTCTCCTTCCCATGGTCTCCTCAGACATCTCAGGAACATTCTCAGCTCAAGGACTTTGTGATGGCCATTTTCTCAAATGGGAATGCTCCACCTCTAAATGTCTGAATGGCTTACCTTTTTTCACTTCACTTCTTCATTCCAAATGTTCATTAGAGCAGCTGTTTTAAAGCCCCGATTTCAGATAACAATTAAGTCCTTTCTTCACCTCATGCCATCTTCTCTTACCTTGGTTTATTCTTTTCATTGTATTTTAACCCTGCTGTATCTGGAATTACAAATATATTTTCCAGTTACTTACTATTTGTGGTAGAGTTGCCTGGGCCAAGCACTGGGGCCACAGGCAGGGTTGGTGGCCCAAAAGAGTGAAGTTTTGCTGCACACACTTTAAAATGCAGGATATAATGCTGAACTTACAGGTTAGGATATCGATTCTCCAGTGTGTTTTTTTTAGCACATCCAGGTGAACAGAGCCCCAATATGCACCTGATTTATCCATATGTGAGCTCCTTCTTCCATGTTGAGTGATCCTCACTGAAAAGGAACCACTTGATCCTAAGGCAGAAAGGGCGTTTCTGCCAACAAGAAAATAACAGAAGAAGCTGAAGAAACAAAGACTAAAAGCACAGGGATAAATTCAGCATACAAATTCAGCATAAAAAGTTTAAATAGCTTCCCGACTTAACATGAGTATCATAGTTGGAAACAGCCAGTTTCTGTTGTGATAAGTGAATATTTTGCTTGTGAAAATGCCTATTTGTGGTCATCTGTCTATTTATAATTTTTTTTTTTTCTTTTGAGACAGGGTCTTGCTTTGTAGTTCAGGCTGGCTCTAAACTCACCATGTAGTCCAGGCAAGCCTCAAACTCAGCAATCCTCCTGTCTCTGCCTCCTGAGTGCTGGGACCACAGGCGTGAGGCACCACGCCCAGCACTGTGGCATGTGGCATTGATTGCTGGTGGGCGTGAGTCTCCACGCCCAGCATTATATGTGGTTACCGGGGATCGAACTCAGGACCTTGCACTTGGAGGCAGGCGCGGGAACCACTGAGCTAACCCTCCGGCCCTATTTATAATTCTTAAATATACAGATCATTCCAGCATGTGAAGTAAATGGAAATAATTATGAAATATTCTAATTTCTATCAGGTTAAAATTTCTAAGGTAGGATTGCTGAGTTCGCGGCAACTTGCCTGGGCACCATAGTGAGCTCAGGGCCAGCCTGAACTACAAAGTGAGACCCTGTCTCCAAAAAGCAAAAAAAAAAAAAAAAAATTTCTAAGGTACACCGGGCATGGTGGCTCACGCCTGTAATCCCAGCACTCGGGAGGCAGAGACAGGTGGATTGCTGAGTTTGAGGCTTGCCTGGGCTACATAGTGAGCTCAGGGCCAGCCTGAACTACAAAGCAAGACCCTGTCTCAAAAAAAAAAAAAAAAATTTTCTAAGGTACATTCAAACTTTGGATATGACTTGATTAATTAAAATAAAGTGAACTTTTATGCTTTGTGTTTGCATTTCAGGTTATTAAAAACTTCAAAATTGTTCAAGCTTTTTTTTTTTTTTTTTTCTTAAATTTTAGGATTGCACGTTTGGAAGTACATATTTGTACAAAGCCTGCTGTGTATTAGCTGTTAAGCAAGTTATTTCCCCCTTCTGTGTAACAGTACCCTTGTCTGTGAGATACTTAGTAGCATGGCCTGCTTCATAGAGTTCATTGATAACACAGTTGTCACACCTAATATGTACCAGGTACAATAAGTTTTAAACAGCAAGAGTAGTAATAGTGTGACTTTTTTTATGAGTTTTGAAAAATTACAACTTTTTACATTGATGATTAAATTTTGATTTTACAGAAGTCTAAAGACAGTGAAGTGTAGCCATGGACAAAGGCCTATTTATAATTATTTTAATTATATGTCATTACTATGTATTATGATTAATATATTCTTAATATAAAAGAATAATTCTTAATATAAAAGTACATTTTTCAAGAGAAATTATTTCTGAAGAATAAATAAGGGATTTTATATCAGCACAGCGATTGTCAGATCTTTATGAGAATACAGTAATTGTTTATTATTCAGCTAAAAAGTTTAAGTATTATGAGCACCAAATCCTTAAGATAGGTGATGTGGAAATAGACTGGTAAAGAATGAAAAGAAATATTGAATGGAATTTGAAATTAATAGAGTAACTGAAAAAAATAGATACAAGTAGGTTAAGAAAATAAAACTGTAATATGGAAGGAACTTTCTTATGTACCTTCTAATGTGCTTGAGTGGATTTTCTCCCCTGCTCTTCAGGTTCAAAGATCACCCAACATTAAATGAAAGATATTTATTACTTCATCTACTTGGAAGAGGTGGCTTTAGTGAAGTGTATAAGGTAATGTAAATTTTGTTCTGCTCCTCACAATAATAAGGGTATTACTCTGAAGAATTAATTTAAGAGTATGTGGTTAAGAATTATATGTCTTGAGCCGGAGATTTAGCTCAGTGGTTCGGCGCCTGCCTCACAAGCACAAGGTCCTGAGTTCTATCCCCGGTAACCATATACAATGCCGGGCGTGGTGACTCACGCCCACCAGCAATCAATACCACATACCACAGTGCCGGGCATGGTGGCTCACGCATGTAATCCCAGCACTCAGGAGGCAGAGGCAGGAGGATTGCTGAGTTCGAGGCTTGCCTGGGCTACATAGTGAGCTCAGGGCCAGCCTGAACTACAAAGTGAGACCCTGTCTCAAAAAAAAAAGAATTATGTGTCTTTTGTTGATATTATGTTCTCATTATAATTACAAAGAAAAAATAGTTTATTGTAGCTTACTGTATCTCTACAGTGGAATCACTGTCCTTGAGCATCTGTATTTTCTCCTTTCAACAACTCTAACCTTGTAAAGAAGGCTGAGACTCAGAGAGTATTAGCACCAAGTCACTTAGCTAGTAATCTTATCTGACTCCGAAGAGAGTAAGTCTGAACTACTGCATTTCTGTATTGCATCTGATCTCATGCTTTTATCTTTTTGTAGCAAAAAAATCATTTTATTATTTTTCCTTTGCTACATATTTGTAGGTTAAGTTGATTTTTTTTTTTATGGGCACTATAGGGGTGTCTTACTGAGCAAACTTGTAGCTATTACATTGTCCTCCCTGATACTCCCTCCCTGGGCCAGGGAGTAGGCTAAGTTCGCAACCAGGCCTCATTATATGAGGCAATTGCTCCATCATGAGCTCTAACCCCATTCCCCAAGTGAAAGGATACCTTTTATATAATCATAATGGGCCTTAAATTATAAAATCTTTTAAAGTAATATTTTTGAAGACCATAAATCACATAAAACTTTAAAATACTGATCATACTATGTTTCTCTTAATTTAAGAAATAAGCTGTTGATGTAAACAAATCCAGTATAATTCTAGGAGAGGCAAAGAAGGAAAATTGTAGACAGACTGGGTATTAGATGAGATTAAGAAATTATTGGTAAATACTGGAGAATTTGTAGATGAAATGATGTGTTCTCTGGGATTTGTCTTTAAAATATTACAGGAAAGGGGGGGGTCTCTGGGGATATAACTGAATGTAGATGATTTACCTAGAATTAGAAGCCAAATAAATCATGATTCTAAAGCAACAGTTGAAATATTATTGCCAAAACTTTTCCAGCTGTATGGTGGGTACATAAAGGCTCACTATAGTACTCCTGTATACACTGAACAAGTTTAAGAAAATTGGTAAATTCCTAGAAATTTTCCAATTATTGAAAAAAATCTATATTGTTATTATAAAATTGAGATTTCTAATGAAAGATAGATAGGAATGGTTTGTTTTATCCAACCCACAAAAATTTTTGCAGCTATCCATTTCCTGGCTGCTTATACAACTGTCAGAGTAGAGAAGCAAATCCAGCCTTATAGTTTATCTTGATTAAATATATTGATTGGCATTTATAAAACCTGAATGTAAAATTCATACTGAGGTTTTCTCTGATTTATCACTATGAAATTTGTATTTCATTTATTTTATATATGCATTGTTTTCAGTACTGGGAATAAATCAAAGGTCCTCTACTATTGAGCTACATCCCCAGCCCTTTTTTATTTCAAGACAGGGTCTCCTTACATTTCCCAGGTTGGCTTTTAGCTTGTCATCTTCCTGCCTTGGCCTCCCAAGCAGCATGGAGTACAGACATGTGCTTCAGCACCCAGCTTGTAGCTCACTGCTGATAATAAATATCTCATTGAACTCTGTACTCTAAGTGGAAGTGATTGCTAAAGTTTGTGGTTTTTATTTTAATTCCATATTATTGTGAAATTTTTCACCAAGATTTTCTTAAATCCCTTTAGCTATTCAGTTGGCCTATCAACATAACTGGTTTTTGCCTTGATTCCTAGGCTTTTGACCTATATGAACAAAGATATGCTGCTGTGAAGATCCATCAGCTTAATAAAAGCTGGAGAGATGAGAAAAAAGAAAACTACCACAAGTAAGTATTAGTACTTTATGATTTTTGTAAACTGAATTTTTTAATGGTCTTGGGAAATCAATATATTCTCTTCCTATAGACATGCCTGCAGAGAATATAGAATACACAAAGAACTGGATCACCCTAGAATAGTTAAACTGTATGACTATTTTTCCTTGGATACAGATACGTAAGTGAATATAAATTTAACTTTTAAGAAAAGATACATTTGCTTTTGCTTTCTTTGCCTTTGATGATGACTGTTCTCCATTTCTCCACTGTAACTCTGATTACTTAGATAATAGTTATGTTTAATTATTTTTCTCTTTCTCCCATCATAGGTTTTGTACAGTGTTAGAATACTGTGAAGGCAATGACTTGGATTTCTATCTGAAGCAACACAAATTAATGTCAGAGAAAGAAGCCAGGTCTATTGTCATGCAGATTGTAAATGCACTAAGATATCTCAATGAGATCAAACCTCCTATTATACATTATGATCTTAAGCCAGGTAATTAAGGAAATGTGTCTAATAATTTTTTAAGCTCTGAGCAGCATAGCTTTATAAAGTCATATTCATTAAGTTGTCTGTAAACATGCTCATTGATTTCATTTTTAAAAGTTAAATGTAACATTAGTAGAATTAAAGGTGCTTTTATTATGTTGCCACATTTAAAATATATATTTACTTCCCCAAAAGTTCATTTAAAGTAGTTTTTCATATATATATCAAAAATAATGTTATATTTTATTCTTAGGCAATATCCTTCTAGTAGATGGGACAGCATGTGGAGAAATCAAAATTACTGATTTTGGTCTGTCCAAAATTATGGATGATGACAGCTATGGGGTAGATGGAATGGATCTAACCTCCCAAGGAGCAGGAACATACTGGTAAATGTATTACTAAAAATATCAAAATTACCCACATTAGCCCACTATTTCTATGAAAATTTAGTTTTATTTTCAGGTAGTCTTTGATATTATTGTGCTGAAAGTATTGATATTAGTATTAGCCTCTGCACTGAGAGGGAGAATATTGTGTTAGTTCTCTTTTCTGTTCTTAACTCCAAATATCAGCAAACTAGTGAGAAAATGACTTGCTGTTTAGCAAGTGTTGTCAGTACTTACTAAACAGAAACTCCCAATGTGGAAAATTTGTGGATTTATCTTTTACACTATTATATGCTTATAGATACTTAAATAATTTTAGTACCTTAACTATTGTAAGTAAAAACTATAAACATCACACCTCTGAAGAGGTTTTTTGATTTCATTTTGAGAGATGGATGTTTTATTCATTACAGATATGACCTAGATTTATCATATTCTTGGTCTTGGATTTGTGAAAGGAGTTAAATTCTAAGGACAAAAGGATCATGAGTACAAACAGAATTGGGACTATAATAATTTGTTCCACAAGTATCACAGATATGTGTGATTTTACTTTTCATAAAGAGGAATTAGTCACATTATGTATACTGTATTTTTTTAGATTTGAATCATCATCGGTACATTTTATACACACATAATGATCCCACTCAACATAGAGAATTTGTACCAGTACATGACATGACTTAATTCTCATTTTTTCCCATTCTCCTATCTAACCTCCAACCTCCCACATCGTATATACATACTTTGTTTCCCTTTTTTTAACCATCACATTTTTTCTTTCTCCTTGTTACTTACCTCTACACCCCATTTCCCATTAAATATTTTCTATTTCACAATATCTATCATACATTCTAATATTCATTTACATCTTCAGTTTCTTATACTAGAAAAACCATATCTTCTTTATTATACAAAAAAAACCACATCTTCTTTATTTAGTCTCTCCTTGATGGGGACTGTATTGTTTCCAAGATAGCTAATATATCACAAAGTTAGCTGCTATGAACACGGATCCACATATGTCGCTGTGATATGAATCTTTTAATTCTTTCATATACATGCCTCACAGGGGAATAGCAGGGTCAAATGGGACCTCTAACCCTAGTTTTTTGAGGAATCTCCACACTGAGATTTTCTTTCCACAGCCTCACCAACATTTGTTGTTGCCTAATTTCAAGTTCCAGCCATTTGTTGTGGAGTGAGATGAATCTCAGTGTTGTTTTTAATCTGCATCTCTTGAATAGCCAGTGATGTTGAGTTTTTCTTCATATGCTTCTTGGCAGCTTTTACTTCTTCCTCTAAAAAGTGTCTGTTCATTTCAGATGCCCATTTTTTAATTGGGTCTTTAAATTTGGGAGGGACTGATTCTTTAAAGCTCTTTATATATTCTAAGTAGTAATCCTTTGAGAAACAGCTGGTAAAGAGTTTTTGCCATATTGTTCATTGTCTTTTCACTGGTGGTTTCTTTTGCTGTGCAGAAGCTTTTTAATAGAATGAGATCCCATTTGTTGATTCCTTCTGCTAGTTCTCATTCTGCTGAGGTTTTGTTCATGAAGTCTTTCCCTAAGCCAAAGTCTCCAGGAGTTCTACCTAAACTGTTTTGTAGCAAGCTTAGTGTTTCTGTTTTAACATTTACGTCTCTTGAGCTGGAGGGTTAGCTCAGTGGTTCCAGCGCCTGCCTGGCAAGTGCAAGGTCCTGAGTTCGATCCCTGGTAACCACATACAGTGCTGGGCATGGAGACTCACCCACCAACAATCAATACCACATACCACAGTGCCGGGCGTGGCAGCTCACACCTGTAATCCCATCACTCGGGAGGCAGAGACAGGAGGATTGCTGAGTTCGAAGCTTGCCTAGGCTACATAGTGAACTCAGAGCCAGCCTGAACTACAAAGCAAGACCCTGTCTCAAAAAAAAACATTTACGTCTCTAGTCCACTTTTATTTGAGTTTAGTGAAAGAGACAGAGCTTTATAAAGTCTTTGGCAGATTGAAAGCCACTTTTTCCAGCACCATTTGTTAAAGAGGCTATCTTTCTTTCATTGAGGATATTTGGCTCCTTTTTCAAGGATGAGGTGGCTTAGTGTATCTGGAGTTGTTTCTGGATCTTCTAGTCTTTTTCACTGATGCTTGGGTCTGTTTCTTTGCCTGTACTGTGCTGTTTCTATCACAGTGGCTTTGCAGTATAGTTTCAAGTAGGGGATTGTGCTATCCCCTGTTATGACCTTGTTGCCTAGAATTGTTTGTGCTATTCTAGATCTCTTGTGATTCCATATGAATTTTTGGATTATCTTCTCTAGATCTGTGAAATATATTATTGGGATTTCAATCAGGATTGCACTGAATCTATATAATAGCTGTGGGAGTAGAGCCATTTTGACAATATTGGTTCTTCCTATCCAGGAACAAAGATGTCTTTCCATTTTCTGATATCTTCTTCAATCTCCATTTTGAGAGTGTTGTAGTTTTCAGAGCAGAGGTCTTTCACCTCCTTTGTTAGATTGATTCCTAGGTATTTCACTTTTTTGGGATGCTATTGTGAAAAGAATTGACTCCCCAATTTCTCTCTCAATAAGTCTGTTATTTGTGTATGAAAAGGCTATTGATGAGACTAGAGATTTAGCTCAGTGGTTCCATCACCTGCCTCCCTCACAAGCTCAGCATCCCTATTTCAATCCCCAGTACCACATACCACAGTGTAAGTGTGATGGCTCACACCTGTAATCCCAGCAGTCAGTACCACCTATGGGACTTGGCCTCTGGTGCGTGTCAGACGGCCACCTGGCAGAGCTGTGGCACCACCATGCCTGGTGTGATGGCTCACTCCTGTAATCCCAGCACTTGGGAGGCAAAGGCAGGAAGATTGCTGTGAGTTTGAGGCTAGCCTGGTCTACATAGTGAGCTCTGGGCCAACCTGAACTACAAGACCAAGACCCTGTGTCAAAAAAAAGAAAGAAAGAAAGGCTATTGATTTTTGAGCACCGACCTTGTATCCAGCTACTCTACTAAATTTGGCGATTAAGTATAGCACTTGTGTGGTTGAGTTTTTAGAGTATCAGGTCATCAGCAAATAATGACAGTTTGACTTCTTCCTTTCCTATCTTTATTCCTTTTATTTCTTTCTCACCTAATTGCTGTGGCTAAAATTTCCAGCAGTTGAGCAGGAGTGGTGATAGTGGACATCCTTGTCTTGTTCCTGATCTTAGCATGAAAGGTTTCAGTTTTTGACCATTTAGGATGATGCTGGCTATTGATTTCTTATAAATAGCTTTTATTAGGTTGAGATAAGGTCCATCTATTCCAATTTTTTGTAGGGTTTTGGTCATGAATGGGTGTTGGATTTTGTTAGATGCTTTTTCTGCATATATTGAGATGACCGTATGCTTTTTGTCCTTGAGTCTATTAATATAGTGTATTATGTTTATTGATTTATGTATGTTCCACCATCCTTGCATCCTGGGATGACTCCAACTTGGTCAGGGTGTATGTTCTTCATGATGATTCTCTGTATTCTGTTTGCCAGTATCTTTTTGAGGTTTTTTGCATCAGTGTTCATTAGGAAGATTGGCCTGTAGTTCTTTTTTTTGGTTGAGTCTTTCTCTCCTTTTGGAAAAAATGTAATGGTTGCTTCCAGGAATGAATTTGGGAGTACTGCTTCCCTTTCAACTTCATTAAATAGTTTGAGAAGTAGTGGCATTAACATTTCTTTACTTTTCACTTTTGTGAAATTCAGCAGTAAAGCTATCAGGACTAGGACTTTTCTTTGTTGGTAGGTTTTTTAAAATTACAATTTCAATTTCACAGATTGACAGCAGGTTGTTTAACATTTTTATATCTTCGTTCAACATTGGAAGTTCATATGTGTCTAGGAATCCATTTCTTTTGTGTTTTCCATTTTATTGGGGTGCAAATTTTCAAAGTAAGTGTTTATTATCCTCTGTACTTCCACTGGATCCATGGTGATTTCCCCCTTTTCATTCCTCATAGCATGGATTTGAGTCTTTAAAGGTTGGCTAAGGGTCTGTCAATTTTATTTTTCTTTTCAAAAAGCCAACTCTTAGATTTGTTGGGCTTTTTTCGTTTTTTTGTGTTGTTCTCTTTAATCTCCATTGTATTACTTTCTGCTCTGGTCCTTATAATTTCCTTCCTAGTTCAAGCTTCGGGTTTGTATTGCTCCTCTTTTTCTAGTAGCTTGAGATTCAGCATTAGATTGTTTATTTGAGTTGGCTCTATTTTCCTGTTTTAGGCATTCATTGCAATGAATTTCCCTCATAGAACTGCTTTCATTGTGTCCCATAAATTCCCATATGTTTTACTGCAGTTATCACTTAATTGTAAGAATTGTTTAATGTCTTCTTTAATTCCTTCTGTGACCCATTGGTTGTTCATCAGAGTCTTGTTCTATTTCCATGTGTTTGTGAGAATCTTGGAAATTCTTTTGTTTTTAAGCTCCCATTTCAAGGCACTATGGTTAGACAGTATACATCACTTCAATTCTTTTGCATTTACTTAAAGATGTCCTGTGAACTAGTATGTGGTCTGCTTTTGAGCAGCCAAGAAAAATGTATATTCTGACTTTGTGAGATGAAATACTCTAGGCATCTATTAAGTCCATTTGTTAAAGGTTTGGTTCAGTTCAAATATTGCCTTATTGATTTTTTTCTTCAGTCTGTCTAGTGACAGTGGGGTATTGAAGTCCCCTATTACTAGTGAGTTAGTGCTTTTCATACCCATTAATACTTGTTTTATATAGTTAGATACACTGGAATTTGGTACATAAATATTTATGAATGTGATCTCTTTCTCTTGTATTGTTCCCTATACGAGAATGTAGTGTCCTTTGTCTTTCTTAATCAGTTTTGGTTTGAAATCTGTTTTGTCTGCAATTAGGATAGCCACTCCTGCTTTCTTGCAATTTCCTGTCCCATAATTTAGAGCTGTCATATTTTCCTGTTCTTGGCTCTTTTATTCTTTGCTTTTGCCTTTTTCCATTCAGTTTCTCATCTTGCCCAGTGAGGTCACTCAGTTGGGTCTCATAGGTTTGTAACTTTAATTTTTTTTCCAAGATACTCTTTATCATTTTTTGGAGTGCAAGTTTTATATTTGTGAAGTTTTTCAGGTGTTCTTTGTCATCAAAGTATCTTATTTCCTCGTTAAGTTTGAAAGAGAGTTTTGCGGGATACATCAGTCTAGGTTGAAGATTGTTTTCCTCCAAGGCTTGAAACACTTCACTCCAGGCTCTCCTTGCCTTGAGCATTTACATTGAAAAGTCTGCTGTGATCCTGATGGGTTTCCCTTTTATGTGGTTTTTTTCTTTTGTCTGTTTTCAGTATTTCATTCTTTTGTTGGATATCTGGAACCTTGATGGCCTAGGTGTAGATTTTTTTTATCATAGCCATTTGGAGTCTTATATTCCTTACTTATCTATATGTCCAATTCTTTTCCTTTTCCTGTGAAGTTTTCTGCCACTACATCTGTGAACAGTTTTTTAATATCTTCTACATTGTCTGCTGCCTCCTCAGTGACTCCAGTCTTATGTTATTCTTCTTTGTATCATCTAGGATCTGTTGGATTTATTTCTCATGGTCCCTTGCAATTTTCCATAGAGTATTCCTTTCCTGGTCATTGGCTGCTGCTATCCTCTAGTTCTGAAATTTGGTTCTCACCTTCATTTATCCTACTTCACAAATTTTCATTGGAGTTTTTAAACCTAGAACTCTGTTTGAAGCTGTTTAATAGGTTCCATTGTGTTTGCTTAGATTCTATCATGTTTCTAAATTCTTTTCTAGGATTATTAGTCCTATCTCTCAGTATGGACAGTATCTCTGTTTATATCTCAGATAGTATTTCTGATTTCCATTTCACTAAATCTTCTTTTGTTATCATCTCAGAGAGTCCTGGTGATTGAGCTCCAGTTTGCTCCATTTCCCTTTTCCCTGGATTCCCCTGTGCTGACGATTTTTGTTTCTGGGTTTGTTTAATTTTTTTCTCATTTTTATTCCTTTGTCATTGCTGGCTTTACTGGTTTAATTCCTTGTCTGCTGTCTGGGAGTGTTTGTTGGAAGTGTCCTCCTTCCTAATATTTGAATCTTTAGGAGATGGCTGCCGCCTGGGTTGTCCTCCCTGGATCTGCAATGGCCCTTAAGTAATCTCTGTTTTAGTACACCATAGGAGTTATTTGAACAGAACAATCACATTATCTTTGTTGAAATAATGCAATTGGTATCATCAATAGTATGGAACACAGCATAGGAAATGCTAAGCTTTGCCAACTATGGTCCTGATACCTTTAACTTCATGAGTTACATCAGGGACCATTTGCCAAAAATTTAGAACTAATTAGCGTGCTTACTAATAAATGTGTTTAAAACATAGAGGTCCTTCAATATAGCAGTACCACCCTTTGGGAATAAAAGGTAACTGGAGAGTTAGGAGGTAGAGATAGAAGGAGAGGGAGAGATTAGAAATACTTTTAGAGAATCTATAGAGGTCACATAGACCTCTACAATCTTATGGTTGCTGGAGAACAACACAGATGAAAGGGATAAATACAAGACAGAACCGATTAACAACCACAGGACCACTAGATATTTTGTTCACCCTCCTGTAATAATACAGAAAGAAGAGAAATTGGGGAAGACTGCAAACCTTTAACTTCTAGGTACTGATTCTGACTGGAGGTCAGGGGAAGATGAAGAACAAGAGGAACCTAGCAGCAACAGGCAACAGGAGACAGTTTTCCCTCTTCTGTAAAAATAAGAGCAGTTGAGAGGAGAAAATACCCGAAATTGAACACATTTGGCAACAGCAGAGTAGAGAAATGAAAAAAGAAAGTTAGGTCAGAAAAAAGAAAAAGAGTAATAACAGGCTGGAGATTTAGCTCAGTAGTTCCAGCGCCTGCTTAGCAAGCACAGGGTCCTGAGTTTGATTCCCCAGTAACTACATACAATAATACTGGGCGTGGTTACTCATGCCCAACAGCAGTCAGCACCACATACCACAGTGCTGGGTATGGTGGCTCACACCTGTAATCCCAGCACTTGGGAGGCAGAGGCAGGAGGATTGATGACTTCAAGGTTTGCCTGGGCTACATAGTGAGCTCAGGGCCAACCTGAACTACAAAGTGAGACCCTGTCTTAAAAAAAAAAAAAAAAAAAGAATAACAACAACAACAAATGAATGAATGAATGAATGAATGAATGAATGAATGAATGAATGAATGAATAAAAAAACAAGAAAGGTAAAAATACAACCAAAAGAGCCCCTCACAGTATGGATCTGTTGTCTCTTGTAGATGATATGTGCAGAAGCACGCAGATCAAAGTTGATTAGTCACAGGGAGGCAACTGTCATCCCTTCTCTAGGTTCTGAGTATAATGCCTGAGTTGAGCTCAAAGAACTCCTGTAGGTTTGAACTCTGTAAGAGTCCAAGATCTTGCAGGTGGAACTGACTCACCCAACTTACCAAAGGCTGTAGTCCATAGGAGTCCCTCTTTCTTCTAGTGTTTTTATCAGCATGGTGGGCTGGGCAGAGGAATGCACTGAAAGCCTCTGTCTTGGTTCCAGCACTGCTGCCACACTTATTCAGTGTCCAGACAAGTAGGTGGTATCTGTGGAGGCTCCTCCTTTTGCAACCATCATGTCTGGTCTGGCCCACAAGGAAATGGAGATTCTACAGCCTTCTGGTTTCACCCTAGTCACAGAAAAGTGAGGTTCCTGCACCTCATTCTCTATGCCACTTTTACTGACAGGCTCACAAAGAATGGAGAGCCCATGCCCTTCTGGTCTGGTCCTGACAAACCTTGCAGCAAACCTGCCAGCGGAACACTGCAAATGGTGCCTGGTCCCTTTCTTACCGGGCCTCCTGTACAGTCCAGTCACATTATGTATACTTTTTTTTTTTTGAGACAGGGTCTCGCTTTGTAGTTCAGCCTGGCCCTGAGCTCACTATGTAGCTCAGGCAAGCCTCAAACTCAGCAATCCTCCTGCCTCTGCCTCGCGAGTGCTGGGATTACAGGTTTGAGCCATCAAGCCCAGCATTTGTTATGTTACTGATTGCCAGTGGGCATGAATCACCACACCCAGTATTGTTGTATGTGGTTAATGGGATTGAACCAGGGACTTTGCACTTGCTAGGCAGGCACTGGAACCACTGAGCTAAATCTCCAGCCCACATTATGTATACTTTTAAATCCATTTGAAATTTCAAGTTCTGTCTGCTTGTTATACCTAGCAATGCAATGTAGATAAAATACCAGTGTCTGGGTTTTTTAATTTCATATTTGAAGTAAACTGTCATTCAGAATTGTATGCTTCTAATAGTCTCATTCAACACTCTAGACCTTTTCTTTAGTAGCAAGGTTTATACTTCCATAACAAAATCTTAAATAAAAACAGAACCCTGAAGTCCATGGAGACAGCTTGAAATCTATATTCTGAATATGAAATCATTTCTCCTCTCCAGGACATTCTCATTTGTTTCTCTCTCACTCTGGCTTCACTAGTCAGAACAAAACAAGAACGTTTCCCTCTTACAGGTGGGCTTGAGACAGGGTAAACTGTTTCAGGTTCAGTATAGAAAGGAGAGACTTCATATCTCTTCCACATAGACACGGAATGTATTTCCCAGAGAAACAATGTGCCCCCAAATGGTTAATTTCTAGGCTTTCTAGTTATTTGGCTATATGTATTGCAAATTGTGATGGCCTATCCATACTTTAAGAGTACGCATATATAATGCTTGTATAAATTACCTGATATCCCCAGAAACTTAGAATTATATCAGTATTAGAAAGAAAAATCAATTTTGTCTCTTCCTCTTTTCTGGTATCAAGTGCATTTCCTCACTAAGTCCTGGTGGGCAGTGTCTTTGCTGTCTGTTCAGACTGTATTTATGTAGTGTTCAAAAGCCATGCATGTTTCTATTAATCCATAGATACCCAAACAGTTGCCACTTTCACTGATAAATCTAGCCTTTTTCTTGACTTGGAGTGTAATAAATGTTTTCTGTCATTAGCTAGTCTTCTTCGGATGTTCTGCTTTACAGAAATCCTTTGTCTTCAAGTGATCATTCAACATTTGATGAAACTTTAGTGATTTTAGTATAATGAATATAGAAGTGAATTTTTAAAAAACTGGACTCCCATTTAGCTGCATTATTTATTTTCATGATTTTTTAGTTCATCTAAATTTGGGGGTTCTAACATGCTTTCATCCCCATTGGATCTTCTTACTTATAAACCGGTATGACAAATTTATTTTTATCCTTCCATTTTTAAAAAGTATGAATTTGTAAAAAGGATTCAATAAAACTTAAGAGATAGTATTTTTGAATATTCAAAATTTCTGCTAGTGCTTGAAACTACATGTACATAAAGGAAGAAAATGTTCAAAGGGAAAAAGAGTGGGTAGAGGCCAGTAAAAAAGGGAAAGAAAAACATTTGATGGTAAAAAATGTTGTAGGGTTGGCAGTTGTAGAGTTGTAGGGAGGCAGGGGAATGGGAAAAAATGAGAATCAAGATGTGTCATGTACTGGTACAAACCCTCAATGTTGAATGTGATCATAATGTATATATAAAATGTACTAGTAAAATCAATTGAAAAAAAAGAATTCCTTGAACTGCCCACAGTCCTGTGTGTAAGAGTCAGTGCCATCACACAGGTACCACACTGCTGTGCCCTGTCCTGCCCTGCCCAGCCCTGCCCTGCCAGGGGAGGCAGCAAAGACCTGGAGGGAAGCAGCTAAGGCTTGTGGAGGTCTTTAGAGATAAAAGGCACTCACTAAGTAACAGTGAGTGATGAGGGAGGTCAGAGACTCACAGACACACAGGAAGGAGGAAAGCAGTGTAAGAAAGCCAGACACCTGAGATGGGGGAAAGAGGGATCACACTGGACAGAGTTTGAAGTTCATCATTTTGCCAGGTTAGAATGGATCTTGTAGTAGGAACAAGAGATGTTTGGACTGCCTTGTCAGTAAGTTCTTTGCAAGTAATTGAAACAAGAGTCATGTGATATGATGTACTCAGGGTGATCAGAATATATGGTAAATGTTTAAATGTAAAACTTTTTTTTTTTTTTTTTGGAGGCAGGGTCTCACTTTGCAGTTCAGGCTGGCCCTGAGCTCCCTATGGAGCCCAGGCAAGCCTCAAACTCAGCAATCCTCCTGCCTCTGCCTCCCAAGTGCTGGGATTACAGGCGTGAGCCACCACACCCGGCACTGTGGTATGTGGTATTGATGGCTGGTGGGCATGTCACCATGCCCAGCCCTGTATGTGGTTACCAGGATCGAACTCAGGGCCTTGCACTTGCGAGGCAGGCGCTGGAACCACTGAGCTACATCTCCGGCCCTAAATTTAAAACTTTATTAGAGTAAAAGGACACATTGCCAGGGGCCAGGGATATAGCTCAGTGTTACAGCACCTGCCTGGCAAGTGTGAGACACTGAATTTGATTTCCTGTAAACACCCCAAAAAAGACATTGCCCCTTAGAATTCTCCTCTCCTTGACTTTGAACACACTTATCTCATTGTTTTTGCCACTTTGTGAAGCAGTTTTGGAAGTCTCTTTTGTGACCCACTTTAGGAGGTATTAAAAATATAGTTAAAAGAGTCAAAAATATGGTGTTGTGGTGGCAAACCTGTGGCACAAGTGCAGCAGCGGGCCATTTGTATCTCTAAAGCACTGAAAAGTTTGCTGTCACTCTTATAGTATGTCTCACTCATTGTATTTACTGGATTTGGCAGTGAGTGACTTCTGGCTCTTCCTCAAAGTCATATGACCATGTCTGTGCAGGTAAATGTTTTAATGCCTTTGGGACAATAGCACAAAGACCTGAAAAATTTCCAGAACTACTTCAGAAAGACCAAAGTGATGGGTTAAGTGTGTTGTAAATGAAAGGGAAGTATTCTGTGGGAGATTAATAGCAATTAATTAGCTTTTACCAAAATAATTTTTTTAATTTAAACATTCACCATACCTTTTAAGAACTGCTTATGGTTCAATTTGTTAAGAGTGATGAGAATGGATTTCTTTGATTAAATCCTCCAGATAGAATATTATTGTCACTATTGATAATTTTTTTTTCCATACCAGGGATCGAACTCTAGCCCTTGTGCATCCAAGGTTGGCGTGGTACCACTTGAGCTAAACCCCCAGCCACTATTGATAACTTTTGTTTCCATAGTTATGTATCATGAAGTTAGTTAAATGATATAACTTCTAAGGATATATATAGATAGATTTGGGTGTTCTAAGACATTGAATGTTTTAGGTTTTGAATTCAAGATTGTTAACATATAACGTTCTTTTCTTTTGTATGCCCCTAAAACTATAGGTATTTACCTCCTGAATGTTTTGTAGTTGGAAAAGAGCCACCAAAGATTTCCAACAAGGTTGACGTGTGGTCAGTTGGTGTCATCTTTTTTCAGTGTCTCTATGGTAGAAAGGTAAGTTAAGTTACAGCTGTGTAGAGACAAATTAAGAAGAATTTTCCCTCCTAAATGCAAATTTTCACTACTTGATATCAATTTGGGTCCTTCCAAGTAAAGCCAAGCCTCTTGATTTCTTCGTAAATTTTCCATAGGTCACAATGAGAATTATTTTAATGTCATAACAGTTTACTTGGTTTCCTTCCCACTCACTGTTGGCAGTGCTAATATTTCTACCATTAGGAACACAGGAGTCAAAATACTTTTTATTATCTCTAACCTCTGTACCTTGTCTAACACCTACTAACCCCCTTGACTCCTAAGAGAAATACTATCAAACTTAGTTTTCTTTCCAAACCTTTTTTTTTTTTTTAATGAGACAGTGTCTCACTTTGTAGTTCAGGCTTGCCCTGAAATCACTATGTAGCCCAGATAAGCCTCGATGTTACAGTAGTCCTCCTGCCTCTGCCTCCCAGGCACTGGGATTACAGGCATGAACCACCACGCCTGGCACTGTGGTATGGGGTTCCTGGGGATCAAACTCAGAACCTTGAGCTTACAAGGCAGATACCAGAACAACCAAGTTAAATCCCCGGCCTCCAAACCACTTTTTAAATAGAAATAATAAGTATAAGTTGCCATAGATATTATCTGGTATACGTCCTGCCCTATCCCTGCACCACTGTGGGAAAGGAGGTTAAAGGACTTGGCTGGAAGGTCACAGCATGTTAACACCAAATTCAGATTTCCTGGCTCCAAGTTAGAGCTATTTTATTTTAATTGTTTATATTGTGACAGCATTGTTGTCTCTTTTACAGTGTTTTGTGAGGATTGATTAGGCTTTCATAGCTTGCTATCAGTTTTAATTTTGTTTCTGGGGGACTAGATAGCAACTTTGAAATAACTGAAGACAAGATTTTAGAACACAAGTCATTTGTTTAAGGGGATTCACTGATGATATCTTTGAAATATTTTGTAAGATAAATTTCTCAATATGTTATTTCTTTATTTCTTAAAGCCATTTGGTCACAATCAATCTCAACAAGACATTCTTCAAGAAAATACAATATTAAAAGCCACCGAAGTCCAGTTCCCTGTAAAGCCAGTTGTAAGCAGTGAAGCCAAGGTATTAAACTCTCCTAAATAAAGTTTTATATAGTAACTTTCAGTTGTGCTTGTGACATGGTGGGTACTTAGGATGACAGAGTTGCTACCGCAGAGTGTCTCACCAGCAGAGGCTTAGGGAAAGAGCTGCTTCAGCCTTTCATTGTGATAATTGTCATCATTTAAGAGCCCAGATGTGGCTTCTTATTCTTTGTGCATATCTGCTTACTTTCAGAATTAGAAAAAAATCACAAGATCTGGGCCCATCATTACCTTTATGTCTTAGTAAGCTTTTGGTAACACTGCTATACTTAAGGCTATAAAAATAAAAGTAATTTGTGGCTGAGGCAAGAGGATCAAAAATTTGAGCCCAGCCAGGGCAGTTTATCCTTGAAGTGAGAATCTGTTTCAATACAAAACAAAAAAATTAATAATAAAGGGGCTAGGAATGTAGCACAGTGTAGAGTCCCTTAGTTCAATCCCTAGTGCCACCAAAAATTTTTTAAAAGTAGTAATGGTGGGGCCGGAGGGTTAGCTCAGTGGTTCCGGCGCCTGCCTCGCAAGCGTAAGGACCTGAGTTCAATCCCCGGTTACCACATATAATGCTGGGCGTGGTGGCTCACGCCTGTAATCCCAGCACTCGGGAGGCAGAGACGGGAGGATTGCTGAGTTCGCGGCGGCTTGCCTGGGCACCATAGTGAGCTCAGGGCCAGCCTG
>PVIC010004004.1:0-38015 GCA_004025085.1 Thryonomys swinderianus | reverse complement strand
GTAGTAATGGTAACTTCAGTTTATTTAGTGCTTTTTATATACATTATCTTTTAAAGAGACGTAGGTGCTTCATGCGTGTTAATAAGTGGGAAACCAAGCTCCACATAGCAGAAATGCCTGTTAGGAATCTTACCAGCCTTAGGCAGCTGCAGAAGCATGGATCAAAGTATCCACTCCTGCCAAACACCAAAACCTGCATCCTTGACCTCTGACCTGTCCTGCACTACCTTCTAAGAACTAGTGTGGTATAATCCACATGCATACGGTATCTAGTTTTAACCTGTGCATGTGTATGTCTTTGTAATAAAATAGTGAGAATGAAAGTATTTCTAATAGCAGAAGTGTTCTGCTACTGGATATCTTCCTCCATTCATCTTGTTGGCCTTATCCATATTTTTACTCCTGCTTTGTCATCCTTTCACATAGCTCCTTTCCCTGTTACTCTCTGTTGTAATCTTTTTTAAAATTCATAAAGCAATCCCATGAAGTTCTGTGATTTTGTTTCTTGGTTTTTTTTTTTTTTTTGCAGTACCAGGGCTCAAACTCAGGCCCTTGCGTGTCAAGGTTGGCACAGTACCACTTAAGCTAAATCCCCAGCCCTGAAGTTCTGTTTTTATCTGGTGTGAATGGTTCAGGCAGTAAAACTAATTCATAAGCAGGCATTATATAATTTCTGTATTTCTGTTATTCTCCTACACTATTGATAAATGCTGCTAGATATTTTGGTCATAGTCTTCATTAATTGAAGACCTGCTGAGTTTTGTGTAACTCATTAAATGTTTATCGAAACTGTCCAGTATTCTGTTCCTTGAACTTTCATTCATTCTTCATAAGTTATTTCAGTGATGGTTAAAAGATTTTGACAGAGAGATAAATATAATGCTATTTTAAAACATTTTCATAAAGTATAAACATTACCCTTTTAAAACAGTACTAGTATCTAAATATTGTTTTCTATGTTTGTCTTGCCTCAATGAGAATAGAAATGTCACGAATTCAGTTAAACCAAGTTCCATTTATTTATAACACTGATAAATGGCCTTGAGTGAGTGGACGGTCCCACTCTATGGAGCCTTGTCTAGTTTGAGCCTTAAGCTTGTCCGAGGTTCCTGAGGCACAGTTCCTGGTGTCTGCAATCAGGAAGATTGGGGGAGGGTTTCCACAGGTGCATATATTTTTAAAAACCCTTGTCTGTATAGAATACATTTTTGTCAAGTACTTTCCATAACCTGATGTGACTATCTTTACTTCACTTACTTATTACAGACTTCTTAAACCTACCCTTGCTTTTGAGACCTTTCATTGCCTCAAACTCTGCTTCTTGCCACATCAGTCACTTTTTTTCTGTCTTAATCATTTTCAAAGTGAACTCTGAAACTTAAGTTGTTAAAGACCAAAATCAGTAAATCCACTAAAGCATAAGATTGACTTTCCATAGTAGTACTAAGCTATCCACAGCAAATGGATGAGCATAGCCAGATGTATTTCTAGAGAAAAATGTGTTTTTATTGAATTTTAAAGCAAAACAAATATAAAATGATTACTTTTTAATGGGATTAAGTGTCTAATGGTATTTATCTTATGTGTTTATCCTGTAAATGCTTTTTTTTTTTTTTTTTTTCTTTGAGACAGGGTCTCAGTTCAGGCCGGCCCTGAGCTCACTATGTAGCCCAGGCAAGCCTTGAACTCAGAAATCCTCCTGCCTCTGCCTCCCAAGTGCTGGGATTACAGGTGTGAGCCACCATGCCCAGCAGTAAATGCTTTAATTTGCAATTTTATATGGCAACTAGGAATTTCAAGTCATTTCTGGTGTCAGCAACAAGAAAGAGAAACAGTTATCAGAATCTCTTAAGAAGATTTTATCTGACAAAAAAAAAAAGGTGGGGGAATTTCACAAATACACTACTGAGTGAAAGAAGTCAGGCATACAAGAACATCATCCACGATTCAGAACAAGCCAAACTCACTGTGTTACTAGAAGTCATGGCAGATGTTACCCTGCTCTTTTGGGGATAGTTAGGGCCTAAAACAGAAGGGGCCTGGGCTTTCAAGTTCTAGAAATGTTCTTTTTCTTGATTTGGTTCCCAGTTACACAGATGTGTTCACATCATGCTATACACTTAATAGTTTGTATGCATTTCTAAAAGCGTACTTCCATAAAGACTTTTTATATAAGAGTAGAAAGTAAAAAAAAAAGCAGTTATATTCCATCATTTAGAGTTTTCAAAATTATAATCATACACAGAGTTAGTAGGAAATAAAAACTCAAATGCAAGTGCCTCTTTAGCATTAACTTTACCTGAAGAAATCTATGCCCTCAGTAGGGAAGAATATTATGGCTAAAAATGACATATTACCATTTGGGCAAACTGAACTGATACCAAAATGGGATCAGTGCTAGAGTATTATTCAGCAAAAAAAAAAAAGAGGCATTGGAATTTTGTAAGCAGTGGTGCAGTTTCCTAACAGTCAGTCAGTTCCAAGGAAAGCAGTAAATGAGAGTATAATGTTGGCACCAGCGGTTGTGAGTGTAGAGCTGAATTTGGAGAATTTTATTGCTAGAAATTTGTTAAGTTATCAACTTGCAATAAATTGACATCTATGTATTGTGTTAAATGTGTCCATCCTTCTGTTCAATGCTGTGGATTGATTTTAGAAGGGGAAAAGGTCATTTTAATGCTGGCTTGCCTTTTTTTTTTTTTTTAAAGGCCTTTATAAGACGTTGTTTGGCATACCGAAAAGAAGATCGATTTGATGTACACCAGCTGGCGAATGATCCATACCTTCTCCCACACATGAGAAGATCCAATTCTTCAGGAAACTTACACATGGCTGGACTGACGGCATCTCCCACGCCCCCTTCTTCAAGCATAATCACTTACTGACTTTCCTCCAGGATCGGCATGATACCTTTGAATCGCTTCCAGATGCACACTTGAGTTTTGAGAGCATTTGAGTGTTTTTTGTTTTTTTTACACAGGACATGGTTAAGGACTGTTTATGAACTGAAATCCTTCATATCGTTGTTGTATGGGAGTGGATCATGGACAGTGAATAAATGTACACTTCTCACGCTCACCCCGAGCAGTGAGGGTTAGAGACAGGAACACCGTGTGGAGAGAGAAGACAAATGGGATCGTTTGTTTATTTGGGGGAACACTGTACATAACGTTTATAATACTTAAATATATTTGATTGTTACTAGAGAGTTCTAATATGAAGGGTAGTTTTTCATTATTTAAAAACACATGGAAAAAAAATATGAGACATTTCTAACACAAGAACTACAGTGCCTGGATACATTCTTCAGCATTCAGCAGTTAATCTGCTGAAACCAAAGTAAGAACTGAATGACAGTGGCCGTTGTGTTTTATAATAATAGAATGTGAGAGTTAGAATCTTTGGACAAAGTTAGACTTTGTCACTTGCCTATTCTGGCTTTTACCAAGTTGTACCTCGAAATCACGTGTCCGTTTTTCTTTCCACTGGTTATATTAAAGGGGGAATTTCTATCCCTAGATACTTTACACCTCTGACAGAAAAAGCTGTTTGTTTTTGGAATCAGTTGGACTCACTAAATTGCACTATCTCCAGTGCTTTCAATATGTTAGAATTATTAACAGGTATTTTTTTCTTTGCTACCAGGCCTTGTTCATTAAAACAAGAGAGAGTATGTAACCAAATGCAGACCAGTTCTATGCAGGATAATGATAAATTCCCTTCTAGCTCTATTGTAAATTGTTGTACAGATGTCATATTTCAATTACTAAGTTTCAGCAGCTTATTCTTGTACAAATGTTTTAAAATATGGCTTTTCTAATTGGATATTGTATTTTTTTTAAGTCTTCTTGAAAGCGCTTTAATTGCTGCTAAATGATATTGCTTCTTTTGCTAAAAAAATTAAATGACCTTTGAAGGTGCAAGTTGACTGTACATCATAGAGAAATATTAAAAGAGATATTGGGCATTCACTAATAATCAAGACGTAAAAATGATCCATGTTGGCCATATTGAGTTCTTTAGTCAGTTTCTGGGTTCCAGGGCTGTGGAGCACATAGATACCAGATTGACAAACTGTTCGGGTTAGTCAACATTTCTAGAAAGGTTATTATCAAGGTGGGATGATGGTCCCATAAACAAGTTGCTTGTGGTTTGTACAGATTTGTTAAAATGTGAATACTTCCTAACTGCCTTGTATGGTAGAAACCGATATTTTTCAGGATGCTGTGTTTCACTCCTGTAAAGATTTTTCTTTGTTGTCACATTCATAATGCTGATACTTACATGTAAGTTGTCCATTTGCAGGAATCAGAAGCTATACCTTCCACAGAATCCCCTTAATACTGTACAGTTAAACTATGGCTCTTATTTCCGATGTCGAAATCCATTTTGTTTTTTCATTGTACATAGACACGTTGTCTCTTTAAGATGCTGCTGAAATTGTAGAGAATGTAGCCAAACCAGTAATAAACAATGACAGTTAAAATGTGATGACTATGAAAATTGCCTTCAAAGAGAGCTCTCAAGAATTAGGATATTGACTAACTTAGTTCCTTCAGCTAATAAACTAAGCAGACTTCAACACAAGTATGAAGTGTTTCAAGCTGTTAAAGTTACACCTAATCACCATTCTCGAGGCTAATCCCCGGTAAGTAACACTGAGCGCTCCATGGAGGAGCTCAAAGGCTTTACCTGGTCCTCTGTAGACTAAGAAATTCGACAATACTGACAGGGTCTCGAAATGCTGGTATTAGCTGAATGCTTTTAGGGCTGCCAGCAAGTTTTCGGTTAGTTTTTTGAGTTTTTGTTTTTCTGAATCATAAAGTTACTGTTAAGTCCTAAATTAAAGAAAATACCCACTCATTTAAAACTCTGGGGTGCTGGGCCAGAGGGTTAGCTCAGTGGTTCCAGCGCCTGCCTTGCAAGCGCAAGGTCCTGAGTTCGATCCCCAGGAACCACATACAATGCTGGGCGTGGAGACTCACGCCCACCAGCAATCAATACCACATACCACAGTGCCGGGCGTGGTGGCTCATGTTTGTCATCCCAGCACTCGGGAGGCAGAGACAGGAGGATTGCTGAGTTTGAGGCTTGCCTGGGCTACAAAGCGAGACCCTGTCTCAAAAAAAAAAAAAAAAACTCTGGGGTGCTGTAAAGCGGATGTGTAAATTTAACGTGAGACTTAACCTAAGTAATAGAGACCTTTTTGAATGACTGAGAGTAAGCGGTAGCGTCAAGGTGCAGAAGAGAAGGAAACAAGTTATAAAGTGAAATGGCTTCCTTGACCCGAGTTTTCGCAATCATTGGAGACTAAAAAGTGCTCAACTGGGCATGACGGTGCACACCTGTAATGCCAGCACCGGGAGGCTGGGAAGGAGCCCAGCACGAGCAGCTCATTAGGGAGACCCTCTCCCAGAATGTGAAAGGGGTTGGGGATGGACCTCATTGCAGAGGTCCTGGGTCCAGTCCCCAGTACCACATCCACGAGTGAAGGAGTGAACAAACCTAACAGCGGTGGGAGACCTTGTGGAGCCTCTAATAGTAACAACTAACCAACTGCAACCACCTGAAGCTCGCGTGCCAAAGGTTTGCCACCCCTGGTACAGAAAGTTATCAACTTTCAGACCCATGTCTTCTAAAGCTTTCCCAACTAAAACTTAACAGATTTCAAATAATATGGCAGGAACCGGGAAGATCCAAAATGGGTCAATGAGGCACATGCAATGATTTACTGTTAGCTTCACAAGAGGAAACTGGTACCAATTGCTGAGTGATTTTGAAGTTAATCTGGCAATCTTTTTTTTTTTTTTTTTTTGCTTTTTGAGACAGGGTCTCACTTTGTAGTTCAGGCTGGCCCTGAGCTCACTGTGGTGCCCAGGCAAGCCGCCGCGAACTCAGCAATCCTCCTGTCTCTGCCTCAATCTGGCAATCTTTTGAAGCTTCACTTATTTTCTAGTCTTCTTGTATTTGTTCTTAGAATTAAATTGTATCTTTTCTCCAAAGATGATAGCCAGTGTCTGTATCAGACTTAGCACGGATGCACAGTAAAATGCACAGTTTGTGCATAATTTTACAATCTTTCTTTGACTTAAGTTAGCTTTATGGCTGGGGGTCAGTGAGAGAATGTGGGCTTAGTGTGCAAATGATTCAATCTTCAGTACCTGCAAAACTAAAGCTTAATTCGATTTAGTGTATGCATATTGAGAGGGAGTAAGTATAGAAATCACTGTAATGATTTTTAAGTTTGGAATTAATGAGATCCTTGATTATTTTAAGAAATAATGACTCAGTCTACTTCCTGTACTGTCCTCTCCTCTTAAAAGAGAACCCTGTGAGCTTAAATGGTACGTGAGTGTTGTCTTTGTTGGGGTCTTTGTTTTGTTGTTCAGTGGGGTTGGCGCTGGCGGGAGGGTGAGCGGGGACGCAAGAATCAACACACCAATTCTTGGTCGAGTGAGGAAGCTTCTTTACTTGATGTAGGGTTTTTTTCTTTTATAGAGGATGGGAGGCAAAAAGGGAGCATGTTGCAAGGGGACAAATGGGTTCATGGTGATGTGGTTTGAAGTGATTGGGTTAGCTGTGTGATGGGGCTGTTTACAATTGGAGGCTATCTTTGTGTATGTTGTTATGAGGATATTGGTGCTGGGCGACATTTCCCCCTACTTATATATGTGTATAAGGGAGGCAAGAGGCTGTGCCTGTCTTAGGTTGTCCCCAGCATTGAGGGTCTTACCCGTCATTGGCTAGCCAGCCTGTCATAGAGGTTAGTGGCGAACAGTGCTAGGCCTGTCTTAGGTTGTCCTCAGCACTGAGGATCTTACCCATCTGGCTTACCAGCCCGTGACACATCATCTCGTGACTGTGCCTGTCTTAGGTTGTCCCCAGCACTGAGGATCTTACCGTCTTTGGCTAGCCAGCCCATTAGGTGTATGCGCAATGAATTTGTCCAGGCCAGACTTGAACCTCTTGTGAGTTTTTATTTTGCCTTCTAGTAGCATCTAGTGCCTCAGCCAATAGTATGATATTTTTGTAATTTTGATGATATTTCCATTTGGCCCTCCTTATATGTCACACAAGCAGAACTGTTAAAATCATGCCAACAAAGATAATCATTTAAGGGGAGGTTAATATCAAACGTTGTAACCATGTGGACAATTTGTTCCAACTTTGGGTAACTTTTTTTTTTTTACAATGTTTGCCAAACATCTACAGCAAGGAGGTCTAAAGAAGTAGAGTTAATGGCTAAGATAGTTTGGGTGAGTTTGACCAAATGGGAACTAAACGAGGGCTCCCAAGTTTTCCACATATACTGCCCCAAGGCTTTAATGGTGTTTCGGGCAAGTTGCTTGACCACGGCAGCTGGTCACCTGATTATGAAGGGTTATGGAAGCAGTGGCTGCTGCCAAGACAGCGGCCACAAGAGTGACAATAATTGCAGTGAATGGCCGAAATCCCGAGGTCCTGGCGAAACCACTGGGGCTTTGCGGCTGCGGTGCTGGTCTGTTCTGGTCTGTTGGCTGGATCAGTGACGACGTTAACAAGGATGGGCAGCAGGAGTGGTGGGGTCACTAAGGAGGCGGCAGGGGGAGCTTGATCAGAGCTGGGCAGTGGTCGGGCAGGAGTATACGGTCAGAAGTTTGTGGAGGGTATCCCGAGGGGCTGGGGTTCTTCCTGAGGAAAAATACAAGCATATCCTTGCCCTAGTGTAAGGAGAGGTGCTGGGTCTCTCCATTGATGGGTTAGGGGAACCCCTTTTACTAAAGGCAGAGGGGTAAGGGGGGGAAATGGGCTCCATGGTGATGGGCCGCCGTTTGGTCATTTTATCAAAAGTGAGGAAGTTGAGAGTAAAACAGGCCATGTGGGGTGGTGGACCATGGCAAAGGGGATTGTTTTTTGAGGAGTGTTTTTAAAGTACAATTGGTACATTCTACAATCACTTGACAGGGTTATAGGGGATGCCTACTGAATGTTGCATTTTGAAGACAGCTAGGAAATAAGCTAACGTTTTGGCAGTATAGGCTGGGCCATTGTCAGTTTTAATCTTGTGAGGGATTCCCATTTGGCAAAAGCAACGAAAAAGGTGGGAGATAACTTGTTTGGTTTTTTCACCACTGAGTGCAGAGCCACAGACGAAACCCAAATAAGTATTAGTGGAGACATGAATATATTTAAGGTTTTAAAAGGAGGGGTCATGAGTGACATCCATCTGCCAGAGGGAATTGGACTTTAACCCTCTGTGCTGTGAGGGGCCTCAGAGCTAGGAGTGGGCCGCACTGTGATGGGGACAAAGAGGGGAACACCTGTGAGATGCTGGAGGCGGACTGATGGAAGGGATGGTGGCTGTGGCGATGGGATCTGGTTGGGCTTAGAGGGCAGAAACCAAGGGGCCCCTAACGGAGACTAAGCCATCAATGATATGATTACCCTGTGTCAGTGGTCCAGGGAGCTGAGAATCTTAACTATTGTACATAGAGGGACTCTGTGCATTGTTCTAAAAGTTTTTGAGCCTAAAGAAGCAAACCACCCAGGGTGCTATCTGGCGTAGTTTTGATGTAGGCAAATGGGAGTCCTGGGAGGAGATCAGCCATGTATTTGCTATCAATAAAAAGGTTAGCAGGTTCCTGAAAATATTGTAGGACAAGGATGACAGCTGCCAATTCTTTGAGTTGTACTGAGCCTTGTTTAGACTCTTGTATTTTTATAAGAGAGGGGTAAGTGGCCAGGGATTTTTGCTTGGGTAATAACCAAAGTAGCCATATTGCAGTGGACTGCTGTGTGTGAAGACTGTGAGCGCATGAGGGATGGGATGTTTGGTAACAGGGTTGGTGAAAACCCAATCCAATGGTTGAAGCAGTTTGATGATTGGATGGTTTGGCAGGTGATGTGAAATCTGTCCAACGTAACCTTGAAGGGACCAGGCAAGAGAGTCCTCTAACATTAGAAGAGTCTCAAAATCTCTGACAGTAATTGGGAGACATATGATGTCAATATCCTTAACAAAAGCCTGTAGGGATCGCCTCCTAGCCTTTAAAGTGAAAGTCATAAGGAAGTATGTTGATGTGTTGATAAGCCTTGTAGAAGATCCGAGGGCCCAATGGAGCCACTCAACAGGGCCTTGAGACTGCCATAAGCAAGCCAGGGGTGCGCGAGGGGAAAGGATTAGAAGGAGGGTCATCAGAGGCTTGGTGGGGTCATATCTATAAAGGAGCACAGCCTGTAGCGCTTTATGTATGTCTTCTAAAGCTTCGCTTGCAACCAGAGTGAGAGTGCAGGGTGATGAGGGGTCGGGATCACCACACAGCAACTGAAAAAGAGGCTCTAAATGAGAGGTGCAGTCCTCACTACTGAACACCTAGTACAGCACCGCAGTACTAAAGGCTGCACCCATTGCCTAAGTAAGTCATGACCAAGCAAGTTATTAGACATATCTTCTAAAATCACGGGGCTAAATTTTCCCCAGTGACCATCAGGGTGACTCCTTCTAATGGGGAAGAGGTGGTCCAAGATGGGCTTGTGCCACCAACCCCTCTGACCAGCAGGCCTGGGATTAGAGGTCAGTTTGGGGGGGGGATCTCTTTATGAGGCTGGTTTTATCTGCTCTGGTATCAAGGAGAAGTTTAAATTTTTTGTTTGCACAAAATAGGGTAAGCTATGGTTTAAAGGTGTTTATAGGTGTGGTCCAATATACCTGATGAGGAGACACTAGTTTAAGGGCTTATGTAGCAGGGGTGTTCCCTTTGAGTGGGGCTGAGAACTGCCCCGCTATCAGTTTAAAGGGGCAGGGTCAGAAACAGGGGGGAGTGGAAAGAGGGGGAGGGGGAGCCATCTTTATGATATCTGGCACAGGAGTCACATTTCCAGTGGTATCCTTTTGCACACCGCAGGCAAGGGGTGGGGGGCTGCAGGGAGGCCATAGAGGAAGGATTGGGGCATGTCTTAGCAGGTAAGAGGGGATGGCTTGCCAGGCAAGGGGGCTGAGGGTGGAATGGAGGCAGAGCATTGTGGGGAGAGAGCATAAACATGACCTGGCTGACAGCAGTGCCAAAACATAAGAGGTTGGTGTCCAGGGGTTATTAGCGCACGCGTCAGCAAGTTCTAAAACCAAAACTGAGTCAGCAGGAGCTCCAATGACTGGTAGTGAGAATCCAGTTGTCAAGGGACACCTGACACAAAGAGACAACAGCTGACTGGTAAATTTTTTGAGACCCTTCAAAACTAAGGTCTTCGATCGTAGAGTCACAAGCATCCAAGTGGGCAACTTTGGGGGTAACCACCTCTATGACACGTTGACAAAAGTCAGGAAAGTTCTCATTAGTCTCTTGGACAAGTTTAGACAGAGGGACTGAGCTGCAGCGCGAGGACAGTTTTTGCCAGGCTCAGAGGGCAGGATCACAAACCTGGTCAACATAGGGTTGGTTAAATGCAGCCTGAACAGTCACTTGAATATGTGGCTGACACCTTTGAGCTGGTCCGCTGTTATAGGAACAGGGGGCTGTGCGGCCATGTTAACGCAGGCTCGCTGTTCACACTCATCAAAGAACATGGCCTTAAAGACCAGGAAATCTCCAGGTTGTAAACAAGCGTGCATAAGGTCTGGCCAGTCATTAGGGCAGCTGACCCCTTGTGCAGAATTATCAACAATTGTAGGGCCAGGGGGCTTTGAGGGCCGTGATCGGCACTGCTGCCTGAAGGTCTTTCCATACGCTAGGGTTAGAGGATGCCCTCCTGGTGTGTGAACAGGGAAGACCTCGCACGGCAACGGGGTAAGGAAGGGGTTATTAATGTGGTGGTGCAAGGCCGGCATTGCATGGGGGTCGCAAGTGGTGCAAAAGTAGTGGAGGGAGGCTCGTCACAGAGTCACCTTCCGGGATGGGGCAGGAAGAGGAAGGGGAATGGATAGTTGAGGAAGTTTGCAGTTGGCATGTGTGGGTGGAGCATCGGGAGAAACAACCGGAAGAGCCACTGAGGGGTGGGGGAGGGGCGGCTGAGGTGGCTCAGCGCCATTTTGAGACAATTTGGAGCCGAACAGGACGTTACCCCTCGTATGAGAGGGTCCTAACAAGAAGGGACAGGAGTACAGAGACTGAAAAGGAGGAGAGAAAAGGCGACAATAGCACAGAGGTATGTGGGGGAGTCGCGGAGAGGGGGAACCGAAACGAGTGAGCGAGGAGAGAAATAAGTAGAGGAAAAGAACTAAAACAGCGGCAGGGGAGGGCCGTAGGAGGGCTCCGCAAAACATGGGAGCCGGGGGCCGGTCACCGGCCAGGGGGTCTGAGCCCGGGGGTCCTGAAGGGTCTGAAGGAAGGTGGACCAGACGGACGGGGTCCAGGGACACCGAGAGGAGTGGTCCACAATGGCCGGAGTAGCCGGGGGTCTGAGATCAGGGTCTGTAATGGACGGAGCACTCACCCGAGAGCCGGGAGGATGACCCGCAATGGTGCCCACGTCTGGGCGCCAGTTGTCGTCTTTGTTGTGGTCCTTGTTTTGTCCCGAGGGGTCGCGCTGGTGGGAGGGTGAGCGGGGATGCAAGAATCAACACACCGATTCTTGGTAGAGGGAGGAAGGTTCTTCACTGCATGTAGGGTTTTTTTTCTTTTATAGAGGAGGGGAGGGAGGGAAAAGGGAGCATGTCGCGAGGGGATAGGTGGGCTCATGGTGACGTAGTTTGAATCGATTGGGTTAGCTGCGTGATGAGGCTGTTTATGATTGGAGGCTATCTTTCTGTGTGTTGTTACGAGGATACTGGTGCTGGGCAACACATGAGATGTGAACAAAAACTTCTACAGATACTTCATTACAGGAAACCAAAATGGTGAAGGATTTCAGTGAAATAGAGTATACTGTTGTGTTGTTTTGCTGTTCCTCATTACTTAGTAGATGCAGTGTCAGATGTTACTAGCCATGTTTTAGTGGAAGTGCAACTGTACATCTAAGTGGAGAGTTTATTCTCACAATTTAGCTACATTGCTTTTTTTAACAATAGACTTAAATCTTTTAAACACGTCAGGTCTTTCTGTAACCTCATTTTAAATGTGCATGTCTTCTGATGATTTTTCTTTCAGAATGCCTGAATGTTCAAATAAGTGCTTTGAGCAGCTCATTTTCAAATAGCGTTATTACAGCAAGGCACACCTGTAATCCTTCCCAGTATTCAGGAGGCAGAAGCAGGAGGATTGCTACCAGTGTGAGCCTACCTGGGTTACATAGTGAACTCATGGTTGGCCTGAACTATACTGTTTCAATCATTCAATAGAATCATCATGATTTTGACTCCTGGGTTTCAGTTGTGAATTAACTTTTCCTAAAACACATACATATAATGTCCATTTACCTCTCCTTTATCTTCCCTCTTTTGTTTTCTGAGGATTCCTCTCTGAACCACAGAACTTTCTCAGTATCTATTTAGCAGTAATGGGTATTGGTACATGGGCCTCAGTCATGTGAGGTGAGAGCTGTGTCACTGAGCTACATTCCGTAGCCCTTTTTATTTTAAGGTAAGTCCTCACCGCTTGCCTAGCCTGGCCTCAAACCTGTCATCTTTCTGCCTTAGCCTCCCAAGTAGCTGTGATTACAAATAGGTGGCTCCACGCCAGCTATTTAATTTCTTAAAGAGAAAGATTTGATTATATATATAAACCAACTTCAAAAGTTGGCAGATGATCACTGGGCGTGGTGGCTCATGCCTGTAATCCCAGCACTCAGGAGGCAGAGGCAGGAGGATTGCTGAGTTCAAGGTTTGCCTGGGCTACATGGTGAGCTCAGGGCCAGCCTGAATACAAAGCGAGACCCTGTCTCAAAAAAAAAAAAAAAGTAAGACCCTGGCTGATACAAGGGGTCAAAGATGTTGCCTGGTGTGAAGGCCCTGGGGTCAATCCCCATGACTGAAAAACAAATTGTATGGATAAAGCCAGAGAAGATCTTGGTAGATTTTTTTTCTTTCCAAATTAGGGCCAAGATGCATGGCCTTCAACTGGAAAGCTTTACTTGGGCCAGGTGTGGTGGTGCCTGCCTGTAATCCCAGCATTGGAGAGGCTGAGGAAGGAGGATCTCACCATCAAGAGCAGCCTTGGCTACATAGCAAGACCCTGTCTCAAAAAAATCAAAGTAATAGTAATAAAACACTAGGGTTATGGATTCCCTACATATATGTGACTGAAAAAGGGCAACAAAGTATAGTTAATTTTTGGAACCAAGTTTCTTTATGTCCAAACGTTGGTTACCTTTACTAGGTACATTTCTTAGCTGAGGACGAGGACAGTAAGTGCTTGTGAGGGATCCAGGGGTCACACCAAGAGCACACGTTAAGTGCCATATGTATAAAGTGAGCCGCTTGGACCACTCTTTTTTTTTTTTTGAGACAGGGTCTCGCTTTGTAGTTCAGGCTGGCTCTGAGCTCACTAGTAGCCCAGGCAAGCCTGGAACTCAGCAGTCCTCCTGCCTCTGCCTCCCGAGTGCTGGGATTACAGGCATGAGTCACCATGCCCGGCATTGTATGTGGTTACCAGGAATGAAATCAGGACTTTGCACTTGCAAGGCAGGCACCAGAACCACTGAGCTAAATCCGGGTCCCCTCAGACCACTCTTAAAACTCTGATTATTCGGCCGGAGGGTTAGCTCAGTGGTTCCGGTGCCTGCCTCGCAAAGCACAAGGTCCTGAGTTTGATCCCCGGTAACCACATACAATGCTGGGCGTGGAGACTCACGCCCACCAGCAATCAATACCACATACCACAATGCCGGGCGGTGGCTCACGCCTGTAATCCCAACACTCAGGAGGCAGAGGCAGGAAGATTGCTGAGTTTGAGGCTTGCCTGGACTACATAGTGAGCTCAGAGCCAGCCTGAACTACAAAGCAAGACTCTGTCTCAAAAAGGAAAAAAAAAAAAACAAAAAACTCTGATTATTCTTTTGCTTTTGTCTTATGTATAAAATGCAGTCTGCTGTGATTCCTGCAGTAATTTAAATTCTTGTAGAAAACATCAGTGTACATACAACGTCTGACTCAGGTTTCAAAGAAAGGATGATTACCTTACCTGAAAATGGGAGGTGAGAAATGTAGCAAATTGGAATAGAAGAAAAGAATTTCAATGCTAAGAGGCCTACACTTTGATCACCAACACTCTCAACCATGGTACTGCCACACCTCCCTGTCAGTCACCGCCATTTGAGGTGGGGTGGATAGCATTTCCCTGCATTTAGAAAGAAGGGAACATTTGGAGAAGGAGTAGAACGTGGTGAGGCCACATGTCAGTAGGAGGATCCAAATTAAAGCCCGGGTTCTGGAGTCTTAGCACAAGGCTCTTGCCGTACTAATAACACATTGCTTTATTATAAACACGGTTTGTGCAGTTATGTCTTTCTCAGTTTTCCCTGGTGACAAACTGAACAGCCCTACACCTGGGCGTTAGGTCGGCGAGTCATCTGGACAGAGTCTCATGAGTCAGTGAGAGCTGGCTGCGTGTCCCACGTCATTCAGGAAGGAGAGCAGCTGGGGCCGCGTCCTGTCCTCGTGCTTCCTCCTGCATCTGGCTGATCACCAGCAGCCTTGTCCGCCGCCAACTCTGGAGAGGCTCTGAGCCACCTGGTTCCTCCCTGAGCACACAGGCTCATTCTGGCCCCTCCCCGCCAGCCAGGCACCCTGAAGATCTTCATGAAACTCACTCTGGGTCAGTCCCTTCCTCAAACACAGGTCCTGGGACTTTGAGAGTTCCTCTTACCGGGTTTCAGAGTCCTGAGTGTGGTTTAAATTCCTCAAGTGTGTGATCCGTTTTCATCCAGAGGACCTTGGGCCAACTGGCCTGTGTGCTACCTCTTTTGAAGCTGAATGTGTGGTGGGTGTGCATGAAATTCCATTGGCACAGTCAGGTCTGACCTCTGGACTGGGGCATCTGTCACACTTAGACACTGAAATTACCAGATCCAAAGGAAGAGTATAGCTGACTTAGGCTTCGCAGTGAGATTTGGGTGTTTCACAGGACCTGATGTCATATCGTATCTTTCAAACATCTCTGTCTGCTCATGACCAAGTTCTTGCCAGCCTTTTACAGAGCCATTCAGAAAAATAGTGGGGAAAGCGTGAGTTTGGGAGTGTGCCCTGGCTCTGCCGTGCAGCTGGGTTACATACATCATACCTGCAGCGAGGGAGCCCCTCGGAGGCTCTCCCCACCCTTGGAAGCTGTCTCCTGACGGCGTCCAACTGGCGCCGAGCACAGTGGAGCTGGTGTGTGAACTAGAGGAGAGTGCGGGGCTCAGTGTTCCAGTGGTCCATGTGGGCCTCACCATTGAGCAAGGACCACAGGGCCAGGAAATCGGGTCCATCCCAGCTTCATGGGGACGAGAGCTAAGGGTCAGGAGATGCCAGGCGGCAGCCGCCACTTACCAATGGGTGGGACAGATCAGTGCGTATTCACCCTGCTGGGCATGACTGTCCTGCGAGCTGTGCCTCACCCTGTGCCTGACAGGCTGCCCTTCACCTTGGCATGTCCGCCCAGGAGGTGCGGACCGTTGGTCCCGCTTTCCTGTTTCTCTTCACGTTAATGGTGCCCTTTGGACACCCAAATCCAAGACTGCTTCTGCTCAGGCCTACACTACTAGAACACTGTGGCTTCTGAGCTAATGTCACCAAATGTGTTGTTTCATTTTGACAGTGAATTTTAACCTACCAGTAGTTTAAGTAGGTTTTTATTTTTTTGAAGTTTGTAAATTTCTTTCCCCAAAGGCCTAGATTAATTACATACATAGTTTTTAATTATACAACTTTAAATGAGATGAAGCTTGGGAAAATGACCAGAGGATTAGGGGGCCATGTGTTAACCTGCACCACTCAGGATGCAGACTTAGATAGCAGCCAAAGTGGGAAAAGTGAGGAACTAAATATTTAAACAACATGGACAGGCTTCTTGTATCAATACTAATTTTATAATCAAACATTTTGCATTTGGCCAAAAGTATATGTTTTTAATTTCTTGGAGGAAACAAAATAATTGTGGTAATAGTGATAAGATACAATTAAAAGTTTTATTTGCTGACAGTTTAAAATTATGAAACAAAGAAGGTTGTAATCTTTAGTAGTAAATTGGCTTATTGGTGAGGAAGATTGAGAAAAATCAAACATTCTAGTAGCATATGAAGAAGTTGTTCACTCTGCTCATGGAGGTGGAAAAGTTCCATTTCATGTTCCTCAGGGAAACATACATATGATCATTCTCCACAGCTACGATTCATCTCCACATGCCCATATTCACAAATAAAATCTAGAAAATATAAAGAATCAGCCTAGGAAAATCCTCAGTTCTGCACTACTTAGAACAGCATTCCTGAGTTGATTTAATGGCAACAAAGGGACTCGTTTTGAACTTGTGACATAAACCTTTTAGCACATTTTCTCTCTTTGACAAGCCAGCTATTTTGGCACAAGAACTGTTACCTTCACTGGTTCATAGAGCTGGATGGGTACACCCTTGATGGAGACCTTGATAGCTATAGTAGTTTGCCATTACCACAGAGGTAAAAGTCGTCCCTATTCTATAAAGCATGGTAGGTAAAAACTGTTACTCTGTTAATCTATTTTATGTTTTCCTGATAGATGCTACTGTACCATATCTGTTAAGTTAATACACTTTAATAAATGCTGCTGCTTGAGCCAGGGAGGTAGCTCAGTGGTGCTGCACCTGCCTGGCAAGTGCAAGGCCCTGAGTTCAAGAGTTTGATCCCCAGTTCCGGAAAAAAAAAATGCTACTGCTTAATTGGGTAGAAAGCTAAAATAATAGCATCCAAAGCATCCAAATCCTCTTTGGCTATTTCCCAAACCAGAATTCATGAAAAGGCTGAGAGTTTTTAATTTTTGTTTGTCTCCTCCCCACCCCCACAATGTGGTTTTTCCATCCAAGTGTGAAATGGGGTGAGAAATAGGCCAGGATAAGCTGTGGTAACAAGTGACCCACATGCACACCTAAAAGGCCAAGCAAAGTGCCCCCTCCTGGCCAGTCTGCAGCGCTGAGGACGCCTCTCCCCGGGGCCCGGGCCCGGGCCTGGGCGCTGCGCGCATCTCCTGGTTCCACTCACACCCACCGGCCCTAGATGAAGAGGAGGCGCTGTTTCCTAAGTACCTCAGACAAGGGTCAGCCCTAAATGCGTGGAGCCTCGGTCTCCAGAGGAAGTCTCTCTCTGTCTCTGGCTACCTCATTTATTTGCATGAACAAACAAACAATCCAGCTTTACAGGGAACTTGAACCTTTAAAAGAAGCTGTCAACCTGAAATACATGAACTGGCCGGTGCCCCTGACTACGGCATGTCGGGAGCTGTCCCTGGAGTTAGTAACACACGGGGGCTGTACGTCACGTTAATGGGGTGCGGCACCCCTAGCGTGCAGTGCCCAGGCCAGGCCAACTGGCCCTTCCCTGCGCCCTGGAGTGTTTAATAATGGGTCAGTGCGAACACGTCCCCCTGCGGCGCTGCTGAGCAGAGCTTCCGTCGGCCGTCGGGACCCATTTCCCGACCTTCCCCCGACTATAGCAATCACTGTTCTAGGCGCAGACGGCCTCAAGAGCGAGAAGCACAGTCCTGGGCTCTCCGCGCGTGGTTGCAGTAGTCGCAGCGTTCTCCCGTGTGACCCGTCGGGGCGGGAACTCGAGCAGGGCCCTGGGTGGGCCCCCGGAGACCCGAGCCCACCAGGAGGGCCGCGCTGGGCGCAGGTCGACCCAGGACAACTTGCTGGCCGTGCGCCCACGCCAGGCACTGTAATGTACAACCGCGCGCGACCCGGACTGCGCGCACCGGCGGGAACCCTGAGAAGAACCGCGGTGCCCGCTTTCGGGGACTCGACCCGGCCGGGCCTGCTCAGGGCCCCACGCGAGTCATCCGGCTCCGTCGGATCAGGCGTCACTGGCTACTCACCTGCACCGTCTTCTAAAATTAATCAGTCCTCAGAAGTTGTCCATTTTATCAGTTCTGAGTGTTTGTGTTTGCGAGGTTTTGAAGTCCCCAACAGGCTGCTAGGAGCTTTTGAAGTGACAAAAGGGGCAGGGTCTCCCCCTCTTTTACAATGCTGATCAAGAACCCCGAGGCTTGACTTCCTGGGACTGTTGCAGCTCGGCCTTTTGAGATGCAGAAGGCAGCGTGCGGGAGAGCCTCCCGGGGAGCCATCCCGTCGGACTTTAAGAATCAAGTTCTATTTTTAAACAGCTGCGTTTCTGCCGCGGCCGCAGGAGGAATGACAGCCAGCCTTGCATCCCGCGCTGCAGGTGGGGCCGCCCTCGCCCCAGCCTCTCGGTCTCACGCGAGCCCTGACTCGAGTCCCTGGTGCCCCGACCCGGCCGCCTCGGCCTCTGCCCAGAGCCGAGCGGGCCAGCGCGGCCTGCGCTGGAGGCACCTGAGCCACCGGTCCGGCCGCCACGGTCACTCCCGCACCTGCTCAAAGCCGCCCCGCAGGGCAGGGGGAGCCCGAGCGGCCCCGCAGGCAGAAGCTCCTTGGCCAGGGCCCCGCGGGTCTGGCGCCGTTCACCAAGCCGCCGGGCTTCGGGATCCAAGTTTCACATGGCATTGGCAAGACTCCTGCAGGATCGCCGCAAGGCTCCGCTTGCGGGGCCGCGCCTGCCCCTGGCCCTGCCTGCGCCCGGGACTGGACCTGCCCGCTGACTCTGCTGCCACAGCGCTGTGTGACCTCCACGCCGCAGGCCTAACCTGCTGTTTTCGCAGACACTCTTCCCTCTTCCTGGAATGCCCTTCCTTTTTAGGCCGAGAGAACCTATATTCGTCCTTCAAAGCCCTGATCTCTGTGACCTCCTCTCTTCTTGGCTGGCGGGACTCTGCCTCCAGATCCCACACAGCCAACCATTGGTGCCTAAACCACGCATGTGTGGGGCGCCTCCGGGCTCAGGGACCCCAGGTCCAAAGCCAGCGGCCCCACGGCCAGGCTCATGCCCAAGTCCGTTTCTGTCCCGGGGTTGCTGAGCTGGGCGGCAAGGTGCCCACTGTGGGGCTCCAACCGGGGCATGGGCGGAGCAACCGTGATGGAGAAAGCAACCCCAGTAGGATTCCTGAGCACCTCGCGGCCCTTGAGGTGTTTCGGGTTTTGTAGCCCGGGGTGGGGTGTAGCTTTATTCTAACCCAAAACTGATGAAATAACATTTTTACTAAAAAGGGCACCTCTGGTGACCATCTCCAGGCTGCTCTGCCTCACCCACCTAGCTAAACGTCTGTGCTGGAAGGAAGCCTGGCCTAGCGCCGAAAACTGAAAAGTGCCCAGCTCGGGTGCGGTGGGGGCTGCCCAGCGACGCCCGGACCCTGCCAGGCCGCCCCGGAGACCCCGCGGCCTCCACGGGGCGCGGCTTTCCCACGCTCGCAGCGCCACCTGGTGGCCAGTGGCGCGCTGCGGGCCCCGCTCAGGAGCCGTCCTCAGAGTGGACCGCGCAAAGGTTATTCAAAGACACCTGTGTGGAGCTTGTGTCCCGCCAGTTGGGAGGCAGAACGGAGGCTGGAGACAAGACACACCGACCCGATGCAGCTTCCACCCCGGCTTTTCTCTTGGTCGGTGGCCGCAACGCCCCAGTCCAGGTCTCCCTGCGTGAGCTTCTCAAGGAAGCCCGCAAGAATTAAGGGAAAATGCGCCCACGCCGGGCCTTTGGTTACTCTGTCTCAGTAAGGTTTATTTGAAGAGAACTTTAGCTTTCGCCAAAGCAATTGTTTTTCAACATAGATCCAAACTACTATGTTACTTCATGCATGATACTCTGCGTAACATCAGTCCATGAGATCAAGTCTAGATCGCCACAGCCCCCTTCTTAAACTCTTTGCCTAATAGACAAGAATTTGGGAAAACTAATTTCATCATCTCTTAGATGTTCGTGACAAAACTTTGGAAAGCATAAAGGCAGGTAAATGCCTTGGTTATTAAAATCAAAATGAACACTGAGCACCTAGATTCATTCAACAGGACTTGTTTTTCTTTTTGGTTTTTGTTTTGACTAGGAATTACACGCAGAGCCTTTGCATACAGCTGTATGCTTGGCCTTTTTATATTTTTATTTTACTTTAAGACCAGGTCTCATGAAGTTGCTGAATTGCCCATCTGGACTTGAATTTGTGACCCTCCTGCCTCCGCCTCCCAGAATGCAGGGATTACAGAGGTGTAACACCAGGCCTGGCTTTCTTGTTTATCTTTCTGGTCCCAGCAAGACAGAGTTGGCTGTGACATTTAGCTCCTCACTGCCAAGAAGTGTACAGGTGTTACAGATGTTGATCTCGACTGAGCCTGTGTTAGAACTGTGTGTACGTCACATACCTGCCAGCTGCCATTATCTGCAGAGACCAGAAGGCCACAGCCATGGCTGGCCACTGTGCTCTCCTGCCATCAGGTCTCTGACCAGCGCCTCCCACAGCTGACTGCGCCACACAGCACTGCAGACACCCACTCGCACAGCCCCGCAGATCAGTCTTGGTTCAGGTCAGCTGAGGGTCACATCACTGGGACAGCGAGGGGCTTCGAGTCCAGCCACCAGCAGCTCAGGACTTCGCAGTGCTCCTGGAAGAGAGAGCACCACCCCTTGCAGGAAATCAAGGCCCTGGAAGACCAGGATGGAATAAGGCTTTCTCTGGCTTTCCAACTCTCCCACTTTCTCCCGATTGGAAATAACCCTCTTATTTTGTGCTGATGAAAAAAAAAATTCAAATGTGTGTTAAAAATTCTGGAAGCATGGGAGAGACACTGCCTCGAAGCCCAGCACTGCAGATCAAAATAATTATAGTAATTCTGGCAATACAGGAGTGTGTAAGAGAAGAGAACAGTCCCACAGCTCACCCCCAGATATCCAGATTCAAGTCTTTGTTAAAGACGTTTCCCCCTGAAGCTCAGGCTGCCCTCTGGGCCAGGGCGTGGAGAATAGCTGGTCCTTTGCCCAGGCAGCAAGGTCATGGAAGGAGAAGGTCAGTCTGCCACTTAGGGCTTCGTATCTCCAACGATTCTGGTCTTAAATAGTAGAACTTTCCAGTAGAGTTAGTTATGGAGGTAAATAATTAATTGTTTTGGGGACACAGAATATGGCTTCAGGAAAAGAGGCTGGCAAAATTCTAAATTTCTGTCATTGCCCCAGTCTTTGTCTGGGGAAAATTTTCTCCCTCAGATTTAGAATCTAAGCACCTGCTTCAAATTTTGTCAACCACGAGAACTCACTGATTTGAATGAAGTTCTCAGAGGACCTTGTTTTCTGATCCTGGACCCCTGAACTGTAAGGAAGTTCCCATCTCCAGCCCTCTGCCCCTTCCTGGCCTCAGGTGCAAGCCACAGGGTAACACGGGACAACTAAGATGCCTACATGGGTCAGGCAGCCAGGGAGCAGGGGCCGAGTGATACAAGGACTGACCAGAGGGCACAGGCTCGAGGGTGTTCCTTTCCATATGCATCTGAGACTTTCCAAGAGAAATCAGAAATCTAGATTTCTGTGAAAACCTCTGATTTTTAGATGTTGGCAGTTCCTATTTTAATATAGGCAGGGCAGGGTGTTTTTTTTCTTTTTTTTGAGACAGGGTCTTGCTTTGTAGTTCAGGCTGGCCCTGAGCTCACTATGTAGCCCACACAAGCCTCACACTCAGCAATTCTCCTGTCTCTGCCTCTTGAGTGCTGGGATTACAGGTGTGAGCCACCATGCCCAGCATTGTGGTATGTGGAACTGATTGCTCGTGGGCAAGTCACCGTGGCTGGTATTGTTGTATGGGGTTAGCAGGGATCAAATCAGGAACTTTAAGCTTGCTAGGCAGGCACCAGACATTTCAATGGGAGGCTTGATTTCTTTTATAATGGTGAATGAAATTTAGAAGACAAACTCTGGGCTGTTGAGCTGGTGATTTAGCTCAGCGGCAAGCAGAAAGTCCCGAGTTCAATCCCCAGTACCACATACCACAGTGGCAGGTATGGTGGCTCATGCCTGTAATCCCAGCACTCAGGAGGCAGAGGCAGGAGGATTGCTGAGTTTGAGGCTTGCCTGGGCTACATAGTGAGCTCAGGGCCAGCCTGAACTACAAAGCAAGATCCTGTCTCAAAAAAAAGAAAAAAAAACACCCTGCCCTGCCTATATTAAAATAGGAACTGCCAACATCTAAAAATCAGAAGTTTTCATAGAAATCTAGATTTCTGATTTCTCTTGGAAAGTCTCAGATGCATATGGAAAGGAACACCCTCGAGCCTGTGCCCTCCGGTCAGTCCTTGTGCCACTCGGCCCCTGCTCCCTGGCTGCCTGACCCATGTAGGCATCTTAGTTGTCCCGTGTTACCCTGTGGCTTGCAACTGAGGCCAGGAAGGGGCAGAGGCTGGAGATGGGAACTTCCTTACAGTTCAGGGGTCCAGGATCAGAAAACAAGGTCCTCTGAGAACTTCATTCTTTCAAATCAGTGAGTTCTCGTGGTTGACAAAATTTGAAGCAGGTGCTTAGATTCTAAATCTGAGGGAGAAAATTTTCCACCTATGTGTCCCAAGTTGTTAGAGCATGGTGTTTCCTCTGCTTGCTTTGAGCTGGTGAAGAGAGGCCAGAGTAGGGGCTGTGCCCATGTCTTTACTTCTCACCCATCAGGTACACCCAAAAGGTGGGACCTCCTGACCCTCTGTGGCATCCTTGAGTCCCTGCAGACACCAGCCTGGGGTGGTGAGGCAGGAGATTAGTGTGGCAGACCGGCTGGGAAATAGGCCTGGCCTGTTAACGAGGGGCAGATCCTCTCCCAAAGCCCTGCAAGTGGACTTCTGCACAAGCTCAAGCAAGTCTGGCACAGACTGCCTAGACCTGGAGCTGCGGCCTGGAGGAGACCCCTTGGAGAAGCTGCCGCTCGGCCCTTGCTGCCCTGACTGTTCCTGCTCCCATGTAGAGGGTGTGCTGCTTTTCCTGCTTTAATTGGTCCAAACAGAACACATTTAATGTAAAACATTGCTACTGTTTGTGTTTGTTTTATCGAATTCTTTGTTCAAGAAGAATCTGGAAACCACTTCTCAAATATTTAGCTGTAAACTCCTCAGTGCCCTAATCCCCTGCTGGCTATCACAGCCTATGATTCAGTCGCCCCGACAGCCCCACCCAGGAGTGCCTGAGGCTTGGGGGGGACATCTACATGTAGACCGGGTAACACCTAGCACTGGGAAGGCTGGTACAGGGGGATCCTGAGTTGGAATCTGGCCTAGGCTACATGGCCAGACTGTCGCAAAACTAAGTAAGTTAAAAGATGCTGTCTGAAAAAGCTTCTGGAAAATCACTGACATGGTGCATTTTATTTTCTAATAAAAATGAAAGTATCTGTAGCTAACAGATTTAAGTTACGAAGGACACACCCTTGCCTTTCTAGCCCGTTCTCCACTGGCAAAGGCGCATCTGCGTGGAGCCCTGTAGCATCCAGTGTCCGCTCCTCTGCCACAGCCCCTCTCCCCGGCGACGCCCCTCTGGCCTCCCCACCTCCAGTTCCCTCGGCAGCTTCGGGCTCCCGCCCTGCTGAAGTCACCAACGGCAAGGCGGGGACAGCCAGGAGTGGCCACGGGCTAAGGAGGGAGGCCGGGAGCCTCTCCTAAGCCTTCAGTGTTCTGGGACATGAGCTAGGCAGAGCTGTTCTAAGGTAATCAGCTTAGTAATGGATTCCACAGAGCGGGAGCTCTGACGGAGAAGAGGACTCGCCGGCGGGGCTGCTTCGTCTCCCACCCTGTCCTCAGGGCTCCCCGGTGACGTCCAGGCCACAAGCTCCGGCCTGACTGCTAGGCTCTCAACCCCGCGGCCCGGTCACCTGCCACTTGCCCTCTCCCCACCTTTAGAGCTTCTTCTGCTCCCCCAGACTGTGGGGAGATGCCGGGGCTCCGTGTGACCGCTCACCGCGCCCCCGCCTCTGCAGCCACAGCACCAGTGCGGGCCACACTGGCACCCTCCTGCTAGATGTGGTCACGCGGCGCCAACAGCTAGAAGGGCGACTGTGCTGGTGCTGGGAGAAGCTCCCAGCGCCCCAAGGCAGGCGGGCTCCCTGATCCGGCTGCAGGGCGGAGGCTCCGGGCTCTAGCTGCCATGAGTGCGCCCAGCTCTGGGCGTGGAAGCAGCACGCGGCAGAACCAGATGAAGCCCGGCCGAGGTCTCCGACCCTGTCCTGGGCCTCATCTGCCCCACGTGACTGTCCTTTCTGAACACGAGAGGCCAGCTTTCTTAACCACCCCGCCCAGAGAACGGAGAACCGTCCAACTGAACCTGATCCAAACCAACGCCCTCTGCCAGTTTCCAAGGTCCTTCCGAGCAGGTCACCTTGCGGCCGCCGCGAACACCGGTTGTGAGGGCCCGGCGCTGCCCCTGGCCTGTCCCTCCCAGGGCTGCGGGCCGTGGGCTGCTGCATGCGTGTCTGGAGCCTGGCATAGGTTCTACTGTCTTCAAGGCCTGAAGCTAGGGCTGGCTCACGGCATCCCCTGGACTGGGGGAAAGAAGTTCTTAAAGTCCGAGACCAAAGGGTCTGGGGGAGCTTGCGAGTAAAGCACGTCCCCTTCCCACCACCAAAATAGGAAGAGACCAAAGGTTTCCTGGAGACCAGAGCACACGCGAGTGCTTTCCAGTTTGGGGAGAGGCCAGGCGCGGATCCGCGGCTGGGTGCCACTCCCTGTCCCGAGCCGAGCACCATGCTGTCATCCGTCCGCAGAGGTCATTCTCACAGGAGACGTGACGAACCACTGCGTCGGGGCGACTGCTGTTAAATCATTTTGAGGAACCTGAAAATCACTTGCTTTCTACTAAGGGAACCCAAACTTTGTTCGTTTATGTGAAAATTTTCTGGAAGGCATCGTTTCTCAATTTTTCCTGTCTCAAAAAGAAATAAGATGTCATTTAAAATGTGCTTGTATTTTCTTTACCTATTGTAAGGTCCTCTGTAAAACGGTCGATGGTTAACTGAAACAAATATTCCAAAAATACTTATGCAAACAGAAGATGTGATTAGAGCTGGGGTGTCTCTTGATCACTCCTTTTTTTTTTTTTTTCTTTCTTTTTTGAGACAGTCTTGCTCTGTAGTTCAGGCTGGCTCTGAGCTCACTATGTAGCCCAGGCAAGCCTCAAACTCAGCAATCCCCCTGTCTCTGCCTCCCGAGTGCTGGGATTACAGGCGTGAGCCACCACGCCCAGCACTGTGGTGTGTGGTTACTGAACTCGGGACTTTGTTTGCCAGGCAGACGCTGGAACCACTGAGCTAAATCCCTGGCCCTTGATCACTACGCTTTAAGCATGTATTTGGCTCCGGCGGTGGATAAAGCCCCAAAACCACCTGGTGCTGGGCTCCTGCCAGCGAGGCGACAACTGGCACTGACCACCAGCTTGTGGCTGGCAGAGGGAGAGGAAGGCTGTGCGCGCTCCTCTTGAGGCCCCAATAACCAGCGAACTACTTTCATGTTACTTCAAAAAGGATATAATGTGCATTTAACAACATTTAATAAATCGATTTTACTTAACTTATCATCTTAGAAAAACCGAATACAGTCACTTTAGAGATGTGGACATACTGAAGGATAACAAGTGTACATGTGGCAACTGGGCTGTAATTTAAATGTGACACAAAAGAAAACTAAAATTAGTTATTTATTGCTGTATCTCTGCTTTCCTGGTCTACCTGTATTCTAAGTAGCTACAAGGGCCACCTTCTGCTTTAGAACCATAGGACATCTTTATTTTCCGTTAAATGCCATCCGAATGGTGGACGTGTAAAGCAACAGCAGCAGTTACAAAATGTTGTCTGAGTGAACTGAGAGCTCAAAACAGGCTGAATAGAAAGATGTTCAGTGAACAGTGGACGCCGTGAGGGCAGCGGACTTCCTCACCCGGGGCTCCGCCTGGGCCTCGCGAGGCGTGGCTCACAGAGGCTGACAGTAAAGCCCCTGTCCTTGGACAGTTTAGTGACGTGGTCTGCGCTTTTGCCAACAATTTACAGAGTACACCAAATATTGCGTGTGAGCACAAGGCGTAAGATAGTTCACTTTCGTACAGCAGGAGCAGCAGGGGACAGGGAACCTAGCAGACCCTGCACCTCCTTTCCCAAAGACGCACACCCCAGAACAGCCATGCGGGCCTGGGGGAGAGCCACCTTTACAATTTTTTTGGTTGTTTGAAACAGAAGCACTTTGATAGTTCCTTCCCTGTGGTGGACTCGACGCCAACTTGGCAGGACACAGATCCACATCTTTTAATTTGCCCCTCAAAGTTATTTACACGATGCCTACAGATAAGGTACAAACTAGTATGAAATTAATGATAGTTTGCATTTCCAGACAGCTTCCGTGGTTGAATAAATAACCACGCTGGTGCTGAAACGGTTCAAAGTTAAGGTGACTCGGATGCATTCGCGTCTGTGACGGCAGGCACAGGCCTCTCGCTGGCTGGGCTGAGGTCCCCCACTCTGTCCTCCACGGTGGAGGGGGCCTTGGGAGCAGGGGGCGTCACATCCACAGTGAGCGCAGCGGCCTCGTCCACCTTCGCAGTAGTCGTGACGGGGTCAGAGGAGAGGCTGCTGGCAGGAGGGAGGGAGGACAGCAGCTCCCCCATGCTGGCCACAGGAGAGCCCTCTGGAGCCAACGAGAACGAAGGCAGGAACTCGGCCGGCATGGGGAGGGGTGCGAGGCCTGGTACATTTCGAGGAGGCAGGGCGGAAAGAGGTGACAGACCTGGGACAGAAATGGCACAGGTCACACATGCTCCCCAGGAAAGAGCGGTCACTGGGCCTCACAGCCGAAAGCATATCTGCGCCTCACCAGGGACAGGATACCCCAACTGTGGGCGTCTCGGGCCAGGGCCACGGCAGCCAAAGGTGCAAGGCGAAGCTGCCTCGTTTCCACCCCGCACACTATCTAAGGCAGCACTCTGACATCCGTTTTCTCTCTCTCTCTGCAGCTAGAATCTCTTTCGGTGTTTTATTTATGAAACAACTTATTCTCGATGGGGAGGGAATGTTACCCGTCGCAAGCTCAGCGGGCCGAGCAAGGGTGACCCTTTCACAGCCCGTGCTCCAGCTGTCGGGCTGCAGGGAGAAGACGACAGAGGGAGAAGGCCGAGGAGACACAAAGGTTTTCTTTTCTCCTCTGTTTTTAAATTTTTTTAATAAAAAAGATTAACATTTCCCTAAAGCAGCTGAAATGTGCTACACTGACTCCCCTTTCCAGATAAAGACTGAACTACACGACCGGTTTTCCTGGGCACAGCCTTCCTTCAGGGAAGACGGGCACCATACCTGTGCTCCCGAGCTCTGGAAGGCCGAGCCCGGGCATGAGGTGCGGCGTGGGGAGGTTGAGGTTGGGGAGGCTGGGGAGGTCAGGCAGTCCTGCAGGCAAAGGCATCAGACCTGAGCCATGGGCAGAGAAGGACAAAGGGGAGGAAGTAAGTCCTGCGTACTGAAAAACAAGCCGCCTGCTTCACAGTGCAACACCAGAGGTTACTTCACGTGTGGCAGTTTTGTATTGTAACAGCATTAGCAGTGCAAAATCTCACTCAACTGAAATATGTCTCTATACTTAAGTGATTAGATGGCTACATGGGAAAGATTAAAATAGTAACAAATACTCTTACAACTTTGTAATAGAATGATGGCAGCCTAAGTACCTGGAAGAAAACACTGATTTATTTCAGCAATTACAGTGGTGAATTAAACTGAATTTTTCTCTGATGGTTGAGGGTGGCAGCCTTTCTTGCTTGCTTTTTTATTCTGAAATAACCTTGTATTTAACAGCTGCAAAAGTAGTGACAATAATCCCCACACATACCCCCAGGCCAGTTCCCCACAGGTTGTAAGGTGCTCCACCAGCTTTGCCACTCTGCCGATGTATGTGCACGCCTGGGTCCTGGCTTAGTGTCCCCAAATGATGACATCTTTAACCAGACAACTAAAGACTTTGCTGTGAAAATAGCTTCATCACTAAAATAATATTTGGCTGCTGGCAACTATATAAAGAGACTTGACTTTCCCTGGGAACAATTAAGAGAAATATACAAAACTTCAATGTTTCAGCTGTTGTAGAACCAAATAAGGAATACTCTCTTCCAGGATATTCAGCGACTAGCAAAAGGTCCCAAATAAGAGAGCTGAAGAATGGCCTTTTGCATACTTCTTACTCCTGGTTCAGGGAATGGGGCTGGGGACTGTGGCACACAGCAGCTCAGAGAGGAGCCCTTGGCTGCAGCGATCTAGCTGCTAGTTAACATCTTTCCTTGAGGATTAAAAGACGTAAACAGTCACTGCTTAGTATTTGCGACGTTTTCTGATGCAAACATCATCTGACACACAACTGCACACTCTGCTGCTTTACCTGGTAATGTCGTAGCTGGGTTCACTGGTGGCACTGAAGTGAGGGATTGGCTCACTTGTGGTGGCAACAACGGCACTGTTGGTACACCTAAAATAGAAGCACAATATTTAAAATAATTTTCTACCAGGCCGGAGGGTTAGCTCAGTGGTTCCAGCGCCTGCCTCGCAAGCGCAAGGTCCTGAGTTCGATACCCGGTAACCACATATAATGCTGGTCGTGGAGACACGCCCACCAATAATCAACGCCGCATACCACAATGCCGGACGTGGTGGCTCACGTCTGTAATCCCAGCACTCAGGAGGCAGAGACAGGAGGATTGCTGAGTTCGCGGCGGCTTGCCTGGGCACCATAGTGAGCTCAGGGCCAGCCTGAACTACAAGGCAAGACCCTGTCTCAAAAAGCAAAAAAAAAATAATAATAATTTTCTACCATGTTCACCCATCAGAGAACAGACTGCCTCAGGTCAGTTCAGCCTCTGCTGCCACAGCAGCAGGATCTGCCCTGTTCCCGCTCCTGGCTGCATACCCTGACACGAACCAGTCCGCAGTGAGCCACCTTCCCTGCCCACAGCAAGTGACGCAGCCTGGTTAGGAGGAAGGGGCTAGGCCAGCATGAACTACACAGTGAGAGCCTGTCTAACAAACAAACAAACCAAAAATGAACAGACTGCAACCCCACTCTCCAAACTAAATTCACTTGAAAAGAGGTTTGCACCCAATTGAAGTGCAATTAGGATTAGAAAACGATCTTACATGTTTGAAAACAAACATAAAGATTCCAGCCACTCTACTGCGCTCCTGAACTAAGGGGACCTGTAAACCCAGGGCTGCTGGGGAGCGCTCCGCTTGGTGAAGCAGTAAGCATGGGCCGTGAGGGAAGCCAATGACCAGGCAAGAGCATACAGACCTCTGGCATGGTAACACGGCTGGCTTCCCGAGTCCCTGCTACAGTACTCCTGTGCAGGCTCACATCCCCTCCGCATGGCGGTGGCAAAAGGAAGTTACATGTACCAGTGACCCTCAGGACACCACTTGATAAAACAGCTGTCTATCCAAACTCACTGCCTACTCAACTGGGAGGTTTTCTGATGCCAAAACAACAGTAATACAAGGCAAACACCCTTCATCTGAAAACCCAAAATCTAAGACACTCCCAAGAAGAGGGTTCTCTGTTTTCATCAGATTTTCAAATAATTAGGATAGATGGTTGATGTATTTATCCCAAGTCCTGGGGACACCTACTATGTATTATAAATTATATTAACACCTCTACAGTTTGAAGAAACAGAAATCACACCATGAAATTTGCACTCTAATGAGAATCAAGAAAAGGGAAAAAGATAGATTATCAAAAAAGTAAGATCTAGGGCTAGAGATTTAGCTCAGTGGTTCCAGCACCTACCTAGCAAGCACAAGGTCCCTGGTTTGATCCAGTAACCAAATACAACAATACCGATACCAGGCACACCAGGCACGGTGACTCATGCCCACTGGCAATCAGTACCACATACTACAAAGCCAGGCGTGGTAGCTCACGCCTAGAATCCCAGCCCTCGAGAGGCAGAGGCAGGAGGATTGCTGAGTTTGAGGCTTGCCTGGGCTACACAGTGAGTTCAAGTACAGCCTGAACTACAAAGCAAGACACTGTCTCAAACCAAACCAAACCAAACAAACAAAAAAAAAAAAAACAAGAAAACAAATAACAATAAATAAAAAAAGAATGAAAACAAAAAGGACTATATCAGGAAGAGCATGGAATCAAAGAGTTAGGAATATGTGTCCTGAGTAAAGAAAACAGCATCCCACTTACTCTACAACCTCCACACCCGCTCCTCAGAAAACAAGCAAATAGAGCTGTTAGCATACCAACAGGCAGAGAGGCCTAACTCTGAGCTGTACAGTCCGACAGAAGCCCAGCTCCAAATGGTCTAGTGCTATCCCTGTGTGTATGAGCATTGTGATTTAGTGCTAGGTTTCACAGACAGGACCATCTGTCAACACTGAGAACATCCACAGCTTTCAAGGCTCACTGGCATTCCTTTGTAAAATTCTACACAAGAATGTCACGTGAGACAAAGGAGCTTGGAAACGAGTAAAACTTCTGCATACCTGTACTGAGAACATTACTGACAGCTGGTGGAGTTGGGCTAATAGAAAGTCCAGACAGACTCTGTTCAATTCCTGTAGTTCCTGGTGGCGACAAAGACGGGGGACTGACTGAGGATAGCTGGACCTTCCAAAAAAGGGGAAAATAGAAAATTACTTGATTCATTAAAATAGCATTAAATTATGGCTCTCATCGTCCTCCACATACACACTTAGGTTATACAGTGGCTGTCCAAGGTTTTCCTTGGCACCTGCACCCCCAGGCACTGCTTGCTAATGTTGCTACACATACAGGCACTATGCACCAGAACAGCCCTCTGTCTCATCTCTTTCCTGCTCTGGACACAGCGTCTAGCCCCAGTTATGTGTGCTGATGGCAGGAGAGCGCAGTCTCTATGGACTCCGTGGATGGTGGTGCCACTTCTGAACACTCCTACTGCTGCCAGCTTTCATGCCCTCGGTTGCACTGCACAGTGGATCCTGTGAGCCTTTCCCTAGCCGCATTACACCCTCAGTCTTCAAGTCTCCTTTCAGAGGCTCAGCGGGACACAGTGCAATGACCAGGGCAGCAGAGGCAGAGCAGTCATTGTACTGTCCCTGGCCCTGACCTCAGGGAGCCAGGGAGGGAGAAGAAGCTCCTCAATAGCTTCACTTCCTCATGCTGGGGATGGCTAAAGAGTGTGCTGAAAATGACAGCAGCAGAAGACCCACCTCTACATTTCCTTCTTGGGTTTTTATTATGTCTTCTTTTAGTTTCTTACCTAGTGATGCAGACAAAAAACTGTCCTGGGAACGTGTGAAGGCCCTGGTGGCCTACAAAGCTCCTGGCTCTCCTCACTTCTCCATGAAGTTTCCTGGAGAGGTGAGCACTGCTACCCCCCTCACACCGCTGTGCACTGTGTCCTGTTGCTTGGAGTTGGCCGCCGTCAAGGCTCTGGAATGGCTCTCACCAGGACAGCGTTCCTCCTGTCACGTGACTTCCTTGCAGCCCCTGACCCTTTTCTTCAGGTGTCATCTCCTTCTGACCTTCTCACTCCCATCTAGATTTCAGCATTGTAAGCTTGGTGCTCATGCTCAAGGCCTTGACAGTTTTTATCAACATTCACTGGGTTGAGGCAACCTCTGTTTGGGATTTCCAAGTCAGTGTCACTTCCCCATGCTCTTTCCTAAAATACAGGCTCACATATCTAAACTCCCCCCAGATATCTTCCCAGAAACTCAAACTCAACATGAGCATCAGTGTTAATTCATCTGCCCTATCTGCTAGTTCTACCACTGTATGCACTGACACACTTGACTTGTTTCGGTGGAAACCATCAGGTAGTAATCTTACCTCTGTAAACCCATCTTTCAGAGGAGTAATAGGTGTACCAGTCATTTGTCCTGGAAGAGAAATTTTCTTTCCTTCTTCAAAGGGGCGTGTAGGTATTCGATGCAAATAGCCATATCCAATGCCACATCCTAGGCTATAAAAACATTTTTTTTTCTTAAAGGTGTAATTACCAGTCACAGCTTATGTTTCTTTGAGGTTTTGAAATAAACATACATACATCCTTTCTTTTCAATAATGCCATACTATGAGGTCTCTACTCTCTGCCTTATTTAATACAGCATGCTTCCCTCTAATATGGACACTACCCTTACTCTTTCATTTTTCTGTAAAATGCTGTTCATTTCCTTCAGTGAAATGCTAAGGCCAGTAAGGGCAGAGACTTTGTTCATTTACTGCCTAAACAATGCCTGGCATGACTGACACTTCATCATTTGCAGAACAAATGATATACAACTATCCACTGGGGAGCTCTAAGCACTTTTCCATGATGATATCATCTGTATATCTCCTAGCTCTGTTTCAGAATGCAACACAAAGCAGTCATACATATTTAATCCAGATTTCTAATTCATCATCCCACTGCTACCAGAGGCATTTTTCTGAAAAGATAGGACTGCACTGCTTCCTCACATTCCGTTTTCCTTCTTCATTTTGGAGAATTACTTCTCTGTCCTTGTGTGCAGTGCTAGTGGGACTGTCAATCAAGGTGACTGCCCTGCACAAGAGAACAGCTCAGGGATGGACCCAGGCCAATCAACTTTTCTTGCCCAGAGCTACAAATCTTAAAAAGGAAGGCAAAAACCAAAAAATATGGCTTCATCCCTTCTGTAGAATGCTGACAGAATTATCAATTAGCTCTTCTTATTAAAATTCCCAGAAGTATTCTATGTCCTGCTCTTTCCACATCGAGTTCTTTAGCTGTCTCCTTAACTGGACAAGCTAATGCATATCAATAAGCTTTTTGTCTACTTATACGATAGCGACAGCTGGTTTCTGTTGTAACCAAGGAGAGCCTACTGATAAACTCTGATATGATATACCTCAAAGTATGTCTAGATACCTGACCATGGTATTTAAGGATCTTACAATTATGTTCCATTCTAAGTATGGAAGCACATGCCTGTAATTCTAGTTACTCGGGAGGCTGAGGAGGACGATCCTAAGTTTTGATGTCAGCCAGGGCAACTTAGTGAGATACTAAGTTCAATAAAAAGGGCTGAGGGTGTGGCTTAGTGGTAGAAAGTGCTTGAATTCCATACCTAGTACTGCCCCTCATTACTGATTTCAATATTATAGATCAATTATTTTTATCAAGAAAAGTATTATAAATAACATTTAATGACAAAAATAATGTTTACATCTGATTGTAAGTTTAAGCAGTCCCACCTCAGTCTAAAAATAACCACCATACCTGCCTTCTCCACCCCATGCAGAATTTGGTGTAATAATCACTTCCCGACAGTTATCAGTGTCTGTGTTGTACACATAAAGCTTCAGTGGCTTTGCTTCATGGGTTTCAATAAGGCTGAACAGATCTTCAGACTGCAGGAGGATCACAGGAGAAAATGCTTTCAAGGTACTGACTTCAGAATAGTGAATCACAAACCTGACTACAGCATCACCTTGGCAGCATCTTTAAGAAATACGGATTCTGGGCCCTGGGCTTTCCCCAAACGAATTCTCACATGAGGTTTAAATACCCAATACAATGTGTTAATTCAGGCAAGACCACTAGGTGGAAGGCTATCTGCTCCATTCAGTGAGGCTGAGCTATCATTCTTACTAAAACTCTCTCACACCAAGTTTTGCTTTAGTTTTCTTTACTAAAATTTAAGCACCTTATTTTTGTCTCAGTTTTGATTTAATAAGGCGTACTTTCAATAGCAAACAGAAAAGGAAAAGGATCTAGTGGCTGAGATAATTCTGTCATCTGAAAAGGCAAAAAAGGGCAAAAGAAAAATGAAATCAATGACCAAAATGAGGATCTGATTTAGTCTTGAGATGTGTAAGAGACTTCTGTATATCACACACAAAGTTTCTACAATTGCCATAGTATGTTTTTCCTTACAACCATACCCAATAAAAATACAATCCAGAGGCCCCACTTAACACAAAGCCTAAGCTATCTTGATTTCAACTCTTTTTTTTTTTTTGAGACAGGGTCTCGCTTTGTAGTTCAGGCTAGCCCTGAGTTCACTACGTGGCCCAGGCAAGCCTCGAACTCGGCAATCCTCCTGGCCTCTGCCTCCCGAGTGCTGGGATTACAGGTGTGAGTCACCACGCCTGGCATTGTAGTATGTGGTACTGACTGCTGGTGGACGTGAGTCACCATGCCCGGTATTGCTGTATATGGTTACCAGGGAACAAACTCAGGACCTTGCGCTTGCAAAGGAGGCGCCAGAACCACTGAGCTAAATCTCCAGCCCCAAGATTTCAACTCTTAATGCAAAGCATGAAAATATCTTCCTGAATTCAAACATCAATGAGAAAGCCAGGCAGCGTGGTGCATGCCTGTCATTCCAGCCCTCTGGAAACTGAGGCAGGAGGATTGCTTGGAGTTTGTGACCAGCCTGAACTGAACTTCATGGCAAGACCTTGTCTCAAAAAACAAAACCATACAAACAAACCAGCCCATCAATGAGAAAATATTGTATAATTATTAATGGACACTATTACCTCATTCATGACTGTATCTGCTCCAATGATATAATCACTGTGAGGTCTAAGACCTGCCAGGGCTGCAGGAGAATTTGATTCCACTTCCTAGGATGACATCAAAGCATGTCCCCAGATTAATACGGATATCTATCTACTCTTCTTAGAGTTTCATAGTCAAAGTTCTATTACAGTGATTAAATAAGGTTCTAAATTTTTTGTCAGAGATAAACGGTAGAGAACATGTATTTAAACTTCCAAGCATAAAAACCAAATAACAATTAAAATATTTCTGTAGGTATCTGCTTTAGTTTTTCTCTAATGGACAACACATTAGAAAAATAATTTAGGTTTCTATATTTTTTCTTATTAGATTTTTTAAAAGTTAATTATATTTAATAAGCAATGAATGTTGATTTTTAGAAACCAAACCAACCTAACAATGTCTTTACAGTGTCTGCAATCCAGTGTGACCACTAATTGCAGCCTCTCCTTGCACTGCTCTTCCTGTGTGCATAACTGGCCACCCTGGTCAGTACGTACCAACACATGCCAGACATTTTCATTTGCCCCGTCAAAGCTGCAGAAACGGATGCTCACACCCAACAAGCCCTGGCCACCCCACATGTTGCTTGGTGTGACTGATGTCTCTCGCAACTCCAGGGTTTTGCTGCTATAGATGAGCATTTTCACAGGCTTTTCAACATTTGCTTTCAGTAGATCCTTAAGAGTGTCATTGTCTTTATTCTGTGGACATAGAGAAATTACATTCCCTAATAAAAACTTAATGTTAACCATTTTTAGCCTAAGCATCCTGTATCTCTGAAAGGGCAATAACAACAGTCAACATAAAAGATCTCCAGGCTGAGCATGGTGGTACATTCCTGTTATCCTAACACTTTGAGAAACTGAGGCACAAGTCTCAAGTTTGAGCCCAGCCTGGGCAATTTTGGGAGACCCTGTCACAGACATAAAAAAGGGCTGGGGTTTGATTCCGAGCAAAACACACACAAACACACAACCTCTTATGTTCACAACAACTCAAACTGACCTTTTTCCTAGCAGCTATAGATTTTGTGATTCACCAGTATTTAGTGTGATCAAGGGCTTCAGTAATTGAAAACAATATTCCACAAGAAGTTATATTACTACCAAAGTTGGAATGACTCTGATTTTTAAATCTAAAAGATTTGCTGAGGTTTAATTTTGGACTGTAATTCTACACACATATTTTGCTATTTATTAGGAACTAAAAGGAAAAGAAAATGGATAATGTTAAATATTTCATTAAATAAATGAACAAAAGCCATTATGTCCAAGATGTTAAGTAATGAACAAAAACTTAAAACTATTATAAAATTAAACTGAGTAACTTTTGTTATAAGAATTTACTTTGTTGAGACTATATAATTTCTTGCCTATAGCACTTTATTGTTGGTAACTGAAAACAATTTGTAAACTGTAGTTTTAATTCTATACTTTCATAGAACATCTTGTGATTCTAACAAAATTATGTATCATGAAATTTAGCTCTAAGAAAACTGACAAATGACACTTTACTAACATTTGTTAACAAGACACAAAAGTGTGACATCTTTAAAAGCAATTTCTCATCCTAATTATTTCTTCTGCTTATAGAAATTAAATATTTAACATAAAGCGAAAGTCTCCAGGGATTCTTATCTAAGCTAATTAATGAATTATGGTATGCAGTATAGTATTATAGATCGGACATTTTAATATTTACTAATACATCATTATAGTATTTCTAAAAACTGGTATCATTTACTACATATTTGTAACTCATTAATAAAATCTCATCCTAGGTAATTCAAAAGGCTCACTGGTAAAAGATTATGAAATGGTACAGACAAAATTACAATAAAATGAACTTACTAATCTTGAACCATTAATAGAAACAATAAAATCAAAAAAAGGCTCCAAACCAGCTCTATGCCCTGGGGAATTTTCTTGTACCTGTAAAAAATGAAAAATGCAATATAAGTTAAAAGCAAACACTGCTAAAAGCAAAAACTGTAAGCTAAATTCCAATACAATAGCTATCCCTTTTCAGAAAAATGGATTAATTTCATTGATAATGAAATACTGGCACAAGGTAACTCTGTAACTTCTCTTTAATTTTTTAGATAATGTCCCTCTAGCTCCCTAAATGTTATCCATTCCTTAAGTTCATTTTCTACATGAGGCTTTTCCCCTCGACAACTCTATTTCCACACCACTCTCTCTTTTTGGGGGAAGGGGTCATCCCAGTCATTGGCAGATTTAATGGATAACAATTAATCATTACAACTAAACAATACATTCATTCCTTAACTAGACTAGCCAGGCACCATTCAGCTACATCACCTGGAGCTACATTAAGACAGTTACAATCTGTTGAAGAATAGGGAAGAAGTGGGGAGATGGACATGCAGCCCTCTAGTCCTGTACACAAAACCAAATAGGTTCTAAGGGGAAGATATGGAACAGATTAAAATTACAAACATTTCTAAATTTATACCAATATTAGTAATATCCAGTAATAGAAATATGGCCAGTAATGCAAAAAAGTGAGTAAAGTGTACTTTGCATTTTCTTCTCCAAAATATTTTCACAATTGCCAATGGAATTTTTATTCTGCTTGATGTAATTAAGCAGTGTCAAAACTGCCTTCAAGGACCGGAGCTCAGTGGTTCCGGCGCCTGCCTGGCAAGTGCAGGGTCCTGAGTTCAATCCCCAGAAATCACATACAATGCTGGGTGTGGAGATTCACGCCCACCAGCAATCAATACCACATACTACAGTGCCGGGCGTGGTGGCTCACGCCTGTCATCCCAGCACTCGGAAGGCAGAGACAGGAGGATTGCTGAGTTCGAAGCTTGCCTGGGCTACAGAGTGAGCTCAGGGCCAGCCTGAACTACAAAGCGAGACCCTGTCTCAAAAAAAAAAAAAAACTGCCTCCAAAAGGAGAACATTTGCAATATTTATAGGCTTATTTTCTTTAATAGTCTAAGCAGTCTCAATAGTTGATGATGAGGTTATGTAAATAAGACATATACATGCATTCATATATGAAGCTACAGCTATTTAAACAATAATAAATCATTTTATTGCTTTCAAAATGGAACACAGGTTTGTTCCCAGAATACATTCTTGAGTACTAGTGCCAATCAGAACTGTTAATTTCTGGATTAATGTTACCTTTTATAATTATTTACTTTAAGCCAAATTATAGTACCATTGTCTTTCAATAAGAAATAATGGCTCGGGCCAAAAATTTAGCTCAGTGGTTCTGGCACCTGCCTAGCAAGCACAAAATCCTAAGTTCAGTTCCCGGGAAGCACATACAACAGTACCAGGCATGGTGATTCACACCCATCAGCAATCAGTACCGCATACTACAGTGCTGGATGTGGTGTCTCATGCCTGTAATCCCAGCACTAGGGAAGCAGAGGCAGGAGGATTGCTGATTTCAAGGCTTTCCTGGGCTACACAGTGAGCTAAGGGACAGCCTGAACTACAAAGCAAGACCCTGTCTCGAAAGAAAGAAAGAAAGAAAGAAAGAAAGAAAGAAAGAAAGAAAGAAAGAGAGAGAGAGAGAGAGAGAGAGAGAGAGAGAGAGAGAGAGAGAGAGAGAGA
>PVIC010004003.1:0-65084 GCA_004025085.1 Thryonomys swinderianus | reverse complement strand
CTTGAAAAGAAGAAAGTGAAAAGACAAGCCAAAGAAGAAATTGTTTCTGTAATGAGGGATTTGCTTTTAGAATACACAGAGAAGGGCTGGAGGGTTAGCTCAGTGGTTCCGGCGCCTGCCTCGCAAGCGCAAGGTCCTGAGTTCGATCCCCGGTAACCACATATAATGCTGGGTGTGGAGACACGCCCACCAACAATCAGCACCGCATACCACAATGCCGGACGTGGTGGCTCACGCCTGTAATCCCAGCACTCGGGAGGCAGAGACAGGAGGATTGCTGAGTTCGCGGCAGCTTGCCTGGGCACCATAGTGAGCTCAGGGCCAGCCTGAACTACAATGTGAGACCCTGTCTCAAAAAGCAAAAAAAAAAAAAAAAAAAAATACACAGAGAACTTGTGTAATCAATAGTAAAAGCAGGGATGAGACAATTAAAATGAGGAGACGCTCTGAGGCCATTTCCCCGTGAGATCTAGAAGTGACCAGGCCTGAGCCTGTGAGCGGTGCTGGCCACAGGTGGGCAGTGGCTGGCCGTACCACAGTTGCTTTCTAGGTGTGGACACAGGTTTCAGCACAGTGGCGACCAGAGTCTGAAACTCTGTCACTCATGCAGTGGACATCCTGTGGCTTGTCTGAGTAACTCACTCGTCCCGCTCTTCTCCATCACTTTATAGAGATATAATTAATATCATATCATTTGCCCTTTTGAAGTGCTCAAGTTGATGGCTTTAATACTTTCTCAGAGCTGCGCATCACTGTAACCCAACTTTAAGACACTTTTGGCCCTTCAGAAGAAACCCTGCAGCGCTGTGCCGTCACCTGACCCTCACTGGCCATGCCTGTCCTGTTCCAGCCCCCACTGTGCTGGCGATCATAGAATGAACCGCATGACCAGCAGTCTTTGCACTGCCTTTTTCACAGCCAGTGTTTCCGGGCCATTGCGTGGCAAGGTGTGCAGGACTTTGTGTTCCCTTTGCCATGCTCTGTATGGGAACCTGCATCCTCTGGAAGCTGTGGACACAGAGCCCTTTCCTTGCACCATGTGCTGTGCAGAGTGTCTGCAGACAACCAGGTCCTGCACGTGCTGAGAGCTGCTGCCCGTGAGCACCATGTTTACCAGGTATTGGGAGGGCCATGGCCAGCCTGACCTTAAGTGGTGCAGAGTATGGGCCACATAGGTGAGGGGCACAGTGACACAGGGTCAGACTGCCTATTCAGAAGAGCTGGAAGCCAGCAATGGTTCAGGTCAATTCCCAGGACCTGGCTCCCCTCAGTGCTGCTGACAGATGCCCCTGAGCCCCTGCCCCTCGACTTCCTGAGCAGCACAGGGAAACGTGGATGTGCAGCATGATGTCCTCTCAGGTGCCAGATGCCTACACTGGAAGACCTGAAATCACCGTCCTCTAACCTGACTGCCCCATCCACGAGGGGTACACCCAGCAGGATGGGGTGGCGGAGTACCCCTGTTACTGACCTGGGCTGCTGATGAGGGGCTGCTGAGTCTCAGTGGTGCCTGAAAAGCAGCTACTGTCTGTGTAGATGCCCCTTTCTCTCCCACCTCCAGTCTGGAGGCCACACACCTCACATGATCTCCGCAGGGCTACCTCCTTGGCAGCAGCAGCTGTGTTCCGACTCTTGCCCTGGCATCTGGCCACTCAAGGCTCCGTGGTGTCCCCCAGATGGATCAGTGCCCAGGGCCTCCTCTGTAAGGAGTTAGGGCTGCACTGGGCAGTGGCCCCAACTCCAAGTGGTTGAGTTCTGAGGCTGGGTTGGGGTTCCACGTGGGACTTTCAGGGGACACAGTCCCCAGCAGATGATTTGTGCTCAAAACGGCTCTGTTGTGGGAACAGTTTGAAAACTAGGCTTTAACTGAACTTAGTGATCTGCATTCTACCTCTGGCCAGGGAGAGTTCAGTCTCACCAGTAGAATTCAGCTGCCTCTATACCTTTTGCCTGGGGCTTTCTGGCTGCCTGTGAGTGAGTTTGCACACATTGAGGGCATCATGTAATGTGAACCTTTTAAACCTGGGCTACATGGTACTATACACAGCATTCTTTACTCTGTCCTGGTGTTGTGCTGTGACTCCAAGGTGCCCATGTGCTGCCAGAGGCCATTGGGCCAGGGACACCCTCGCGAGAGGCCCCACCAGCATGAGAGGGCCCCTTCCTCTCCTCTGCACAGTCCTCATCCAGAGGTACACAAACCCTGTAGCTCAGGGAAGCCACCTGGGTGCATCTGCCCTGGAAGTGTTCAGTGTGGCCCCTGTCATGCTGGAGAACTCTGATGAGTTAATTCTTAGAATTGAGAAGCACAGAGAAAAGACATTTGTCACACTGTTAAATGGCTTCTGTAATACATCTCTGTGAAGTCTTAATATGACAAAGTACATCAATTATGAGAATCTCCTCTGTTTTCAGCCGCTTCTCCGTGGTGCACAAGTATCTGAGGTGCAGTGTGCGGGCATGTGCTTTCATGACTGACACTCCAGTGTAATGTGGTGTAATGAGATTTAATTCATTTGCAGATAAACTTACCTAAAGGGACCATCCCACAAGCAGAAATCTCAGAGCTTATGTAAGCAACAGAAAAATTAATTAACACAGAAGTGCTAATTAGTTTACCCAATTTGCAATGCTGTGGGACTGAGGAGTCTAGTGCTGGGGGTGGCAAAGGGTGGGAGGAGACAGAGATGCCCACAGGGGACAGGTGTGGGCTGTGACAGCTATGTCTTTCTGTGCAGCGCCTCGGCCACCTTTTCTGTGCTCGACCGCCCAGTCTGTGCCATCAGGAGGTGCCGATCTGTGCCATCAGGAGGTGCCAGGCTGTGTGGGAGCTGGGAATCCACGTGGCTCTCAGGCCACATGGGGTGAGCAAAGTGCACAGGTTGCAGGCTCGTGGACACTCACGGCCATGTGGCCATGAGAACGTGCACCAGCATTTCTGCAGCAATGAGTTCGTGACCTCTGTAGGCTCTGTCCTGGCTCTCTTAGGGGAGACCGCACAGGGCAAGGCCCTCACCTCCTTTAGAGCTGTGTTGGATCTAGCCTCATTTTATTTACATGTCTTCACCCTGGGCTACAATCTCTTCTGTAAGGATTGTTCTGCAGCTAATGTTACTCTTGTTTCTGTTGTCTTCTCTCTCATAATTAATTGTGAAATCATTTCTCTTTTCTCTTCATTATTTTGCAAAGCAGAATTGCTGAATAGCTCTTTGTGGTTCCCCTATGTGAGCCTCTCTGTCTTCCCAAGTAGGGTGCTATGTCCATGCGGCACTGCCTCCATTTCAGCCACATGCGTAGAGCTGCCCTCCCAAGCCATTGCCCCACCCCGTATCACCTTGCCTCTGCTGTTCCTCTCCCAGACACCTCACCTGCTCTGCCACAGAGAACCTGTCTCAAAGCCTGGATTGTTTATATAATTCCCAGAAGCTTCCCTGTCCTGCATGATGAAACCAAATTGCTGGTTTTGAAACCAAGTTACTCTGTTTTATTTTAAACAAATTGACCCAACGCCCACAGTGTGTCCTGAGTGTCCACCAGCCTCCTCTTCCATCAAGCCCTGCAGCCTGCAGAATCCAAGTCTCCTGGATGAGACAGAGAGGGTGACACCACCCACGTGCCAGCCGACGCAGCGTAGGACAGGCCTGAGGGCCCTGGTTGGGAACTGTGGAAGAAGAACACACCATGGGCCATTTTCACCCAAAACTGGTCTGCTTACAGTTGGGTACAGAGGTGCAGTTTCCTGAGAAAGGATGACAAAATAAGGATATAATGAGATTAAAGTGCTATTAACAGTGCACGGACTTGGGAGGCAGAGGCAGGAGGATTGCTGAGTTCGAGGCTTACCTGGGCTACACAGTGAGCTCAGGGCCAGCCTGAAATACAAAGCAAGACCCTGTCTCAAAACAAAACAAAACAAAAAAAACAATGCACAAAAACAGAGGAGGTTCCAATAAACCATCGTGTGTGTGGTGGGGAGCTGGATTCCCAGAAAGCTCAGTATTTAAAATAAATCTTAAAGAATGAACAGGATTTCAAAAAAAAATGCTGGGAATTACTGGATATTTTCATGCAAAGAATGACACTCAATCCCTAAAAAGTACAATCTAAAACAACTTAGGGAGAAGTTCGTGTGACCTTCGATTCAGTAGTGCTTTCCTAGGTGCAATGCTGGAATCTAAGCAACCCAAGAAAAACACACCAGCTGAACTCCATCATGGCTGAAAACTTTTGTGTTTGAGTTCACCATCAATAAAATGAAATGGAAACCCACAGAATGGCAGGATTTTGCCAATTCTACATAAAAAGGCTTTCAAGAAATTACAGAGAGCTTTCCTCCTGAGAGACAGCTCTCAGGGCAGCTGACAAAGAGCAAAGAGCAGGTGCTCCAGAGATAGAACAAATGGGAATTGCACACAGGGTTCTCCAACCCCAGGATGCCACTGCACCCATCCAGAAGGCGGCAGGCAGAGGCAGAGCATGTCAGTGGTGGGCAGATGTGGAGAAGCCAGAGCCACCACAAGGAGGGGACACATGGGCTAGGGCAGCCACCTGGAAAGCCCAGCAGCATTTGCTCTGAGCCACATGGAGTCACCGCGTGATCAGCAGTGCACTTCGCAGCACCCATGCCATAGGGAGAGATGTGCCTGCGCTCGACAGCTTCCATATTTGTGTCGCTGCTGGCACGTGGATGGGAAGTGGAAACAACTTGGCATCTGACAGCTGAGGTGAACAGCGCACACCCCACAGCAGAGTGGAGCTTTGGGATGGGCTGCATCTGAAACAAACCGCAAAGACGTTTTGCTAAGCAAAAGAAGCAGGCACGAAAACCACATGTACGATTCCAGCAACATGCAGTGCACAGAAATAGCAGCTCCCCACTAAGAAAACTGGTTTCTGGGAGTAGGACAGGGGAGCCAGCATGACTGCTAAGGGGTAGACCTTGTTTTTAGAGTGGTGGAAACACTCAAAAATTGATTGTGGTGGTGGTCACAAATTTTGTGAGTGTATTATTATATTTATATAGTGAACATGTTAGTATATTATTATATGTATGTATTGAGTATATTGTTGTATTTTAAATATAAATATTTAAAATATTAAGTTATATTTTAGGAGCCCATATTTTAAATGGGTCACTCATATGGTAAAGGAATTGTACCTGAATAGAGCTGTTATTTTAAAAAATCACTAATAGGGCCAGAGATTTAGTTCAGTGGTTCCAGCACCTGCCTAGCAAGTGCAGTGCCCGTGGTTCAGTCCCCAGTAACCACATACAACAGTACTGGGTGCAGTGACTCACACCCACCAGCAATCAGTACTACACACCCCAGTGCCGGGCATGGTAGCTCATGCCTATAATCCCAGCACTTGGGAGGCAGAGGCAGAAGGATTTCTGAGTTCCAGGCTTGGCTGGGCTACATAAAGAGCTCAGGGCCATTCTGAACTAGAAAGTGAGACCCTGTCTCAAAAAAAAAATCACTAATAAAGTCTTAAGGCAGCCACATCCCAAGCAGGGTGGGTAGGGAGTCAGCTGTGAGCAGTTCACAGTCACCTTGTGGTGTGAGGCAGCTTGGCCTGATCATGGCAGCATCAGGACCACCTCAGGGAGGATGACTCACCTCAGGGAGAAGTGAGGGCATTGGCATCAGGAAGTAGATTCTTGGCAGCACCAGAGCAAGGGGCGCTGATGCCTTCCATCCCTATGTTCAGACTTTCTGCTCAGATTTAACTTGGTCTTTATAGAAAACCACCTATTATGTCACACACACACGTGTGTGTGTGTGTGTGTGTGTGTGTGTGAGATATGCCATGTGGGACCTGTTGGATCTCCTGCGTGGCCCCTGTAGCATCCCCCTCATTTGGTATTTTTGAGTGGGTCAATGGCCACAGAGAGCTGATAAAATCTGGAGACACCCAGACCTCCGACTGGGAGGTTGTAGACACATTTAGGGAATCTGGAACGCAGACATGGCTTCTTGCTCTCGTGCTCAGGCTGTGGCTGAAGAGCAAGGGCTTTGAGCCAGACCCAGCCCTCATGACCCCAGCACTGCCTGCTGGCCTCACTTATAGGTCAGCTGCCCAGGGACAGGGTCACCTCACCTCTACCTGAGGGAAGAGCATGGAGCCAGAATGCGAGGTCGTTCATAGCCTCCTGCCTGGTGACAGACTTCAGCGTTGTTTTAGGAGTTCATATTTTAAATGACCTCTAGCTCCTGTGAATTTGAGACAAATCTCTCATGTAGCTACCTTCTAATGTAGAATATTTTGTATAAAGCACTGCAAAGATTAGTCTCTTTGCAAAATAAATTCAAGATACATTCAAAATAGTCCCTGAAAATTCTTTTTCAAGACCTAATTGCCTTTCAACTCTAGGCACTAATCAGGACAAAACGATAGTCAGGCTGTTAAAGGCCAAAAGTTAGAAAATGTAAATTTAAGAGAAATTGCAATGGCAGCCCCCACCATGTGGACAGCATTCCGACTGCCCCACACGCGAGGATTGGCCAGACCCCGTGGGCGAGGTGCTCCCTGCTGCAGGTGCTATGGTGCCATGTCTCCTGAGTTCACTGTAATAAACAAGCACCTTGCCGCAAACAAAGAGAGGCTTAAAAGTGACATTTCCCTGACACTTCTGGAACAGCCTGTGAACACACTGATTTCAGGGGAGGAAGCTTCATGTGGAGGTTCCTGGGGCTGGTGGAGCCAAAGGTGACCCTAGAGCCACCTGGGGCTGGCTGTGCCCACGCTGTCTGGACTAAGAGTGCCCTGAACCATAGCAGTGCCACACACTGCCAGAAGCCTTGGTATTCATACACGTGTCCTTCGCCTCCACAGTCATAAGAGAATTAGGTCAGGTCTCTTGAGGCTGGCATTTATTTCCTGTGCACAATAATGAGCAATAGATGTGGAACATAATTGAGCACCTACTTTCAAAACATTTAATAAGCACGTCCATGCAGCCAGTGAATGGCCACTTTACTTCAGAAGTGTCTTCCTGGCACACACACACATGTGTATACACAAACACACACACACACACATATATATATGTAAATATATGCATATGCACACACATCTTATGTGTCTCCACACATCTCCCAGAATGCTTGTGTAAGGCATGTGTGCAGGAGAAGCCAGTGTGTAACTTTACATGGGTCCATTTATCTGGCTTTGTGCATGTTATACATGTTATACTGGATGAATTTATACATATTCCTACAAATATATGCACTTAGATTGTTCACATTTGTGTCTGTGTACATATGCATAGGTGTGTGCACATATCCTTAAGTGTCTGCAATCAGATGCTGTGGAAGGGTAAGTTGGGTGCATGACAAATGTCCAAGTACATGGAGTTGGTGTGGCTCAGACACAAGTGGAACACCTCCTTTCTGCAATAGATTAACAAGGGGGAGAGAACTACAGTGACATGGGAAGCTTGGGGGCTTCTTCACACTGAGACATGACTCCAGGGCCCAGAGATAGGATGCTGCCCATAGGAGCAGAGGCCCCCATCCCCTGGCCACAGTTCAGAGCCTCAGGGAGGAGGGGGCTGTGTTCTGCCGAGTGTGATGCCAGGTGGTCAGGGGTCACCCTCCAGAGGGCATCCTGACTTCCACTGCCTTTCCTATTGGGATGATTGTGCTGTCTCTAGCGCACGCTGCCCACCCTGTCCTAACCCTGAGTACAGCCTTACAATCCCCTCTGTGCATATGCCCTGATATCCAATGCTGCAGCGCCCCTTGGGACCAACACCCTGTACTCCTTTCACAGGGGGCACCACGGGTTGAGATGCTGGGAAGTAGGACCTTCATGGCTAGCTGAAGGCTGCCAGTGTTTATGACTACGCATCTGTGCATTCTTATGATGAGAGTTGCATCATGGATGTTCTGACACAGGCACAGAAGGCCTTTCTCAGCCTGCTGACGGGGCATGTACCAGATAAGCCAGGTGGAGGCAGCAGTGGAGATAAGCAGTTAATTTGAAGCCAGGGCACAGATAAACCACTGACCAACAGCAGGCTGCCCAAGGCAGGCTGATGATGCCATGAGGCAGGGCTTTGTAGAGGATGATGCTTGAAGAAGGTAGAGGATGCAGAGTCTCTCCGCTGGTGAGGGATCCTAAGCTCCAGCCAAGGGAGCCCTGGAAGCACTCAGGGGCCTGAGGGGACAGGTGCTTTTAGCTCACCAAGTGGATGCTGGGGGTGCAGGAGACAGCCGGGGGCTATGATCTTGTGAGGAGACATTCACTGCTGTGGAAGGCACAGTTAGTAGGTGGAGTCCAGTTAGTGGGTTCACAGTGAGTTTTGAGTTCAAGGCTGAGAAGACTTCCTGACTTGTGGCTGGGCGCAAGGGTGTCAGACCAAAAACTTAGCCTATTCTGCACATCAGTCCTGATCAACTGTGGCCCAGATTGTTGCTGAGGGTGAGGGCTGGGAGACAGAACCAGACCCCAAGCTGCCATGTTACTGTGTATGGACCATGAGTCTGTTCACAGTATAGTAATGGAATCCACCTGTGTAGAGTTAGACAGGGCCAAGCTTGGGCTTGGCCAGCTGGGGAGGGGCAAGGCACAGGTCCTCATGTCCATGCCAACCCTGTAAGAGCACAGTGGTTTAGTTAGCAGTAACAGGAGTGGAGATGCCTGGGTGAGAACAGGACACAAGGACCACGAAGTGGCTTTGGACACAGAAGAGGAAACTTGAAATGAAACTGGGAAGGTCTGTTGCATGTGGAAGCTACAAGGGTCTGAGTTGGGCATTGGACTGTCTTTAAGGCCTGTAAATTTCCATGCACTTGACAAGGGCCAGCAACCAGAATCTGAAGCTTGGTACATCATGCATCCTGCACAGTCTGACCCAGGGGCCCGGGAGGGGGAGACAGTAGGCTGTAGGACTGGGCCATCAGGATTGCAGCACTGTATGCAGGCTGGTAATGTCAGATGGATTAAAGTGGGATAGGGACTTGGGTTAGTGCACATTTCCATCCCGCCTTGCATGTGAAAGGTTTGTTAACAGGAGATAGTACATGCCTTTGCACTTTTTTTTTTTTTTTTTTTTTTAGTGTTTTGAGACAGGGTCTCACTTTGTAGTTCAGGCCAACCCTGAGCTCACTGTGTAGTCCAGGCAGCCTCCAACTCACAGCAATCCTCCTGCCTCTGTTTCCCGAGTGCTGGGATTACAGGCATGAGCCACCACACCTGCATTATGGTGTGTGCTACCAGGGATTAGATTTGGGACCTTAAGCTTGCTAGGCATAGAGCCTTGGAATTCAGAACTACAAGGAGTCACAAGGCATTTTGGGGTGGGCTGGCCAGTAGGTTGCTCATCCTACTCATCCTGCAGGCTGACTGTGGTCACCATGTCTTTTCTGTGGACAGAAGCAGATGGTGACCATGAGTCTCCAGATTCAGTTTTTGAGCAAGTCTCTTCCTGTGCATCTGAGCTGCTGGAGAGGCTTTAAGAGAACTCTGATTGTTAATCCAGCTTATTTCTTACTTGTCCTTAGGCCAGAAAGAGATTGCACAGAACAATCTGCTTGATGAACTATTTGGAATATAGTTCAACTTTGCAGTTTCCACATGACTGTGTGCTGAGCTCTAGCCAGCCTGTCCTCCTCCAGTGTCCCCATCTGGACCAAAGAGAAAAGGTGATGGTGCAGGGACTCAGAGCAGCCATGGTGGGCGAAGTAGGCATCATGAGCACACCAAGTTTCAAGGGTGAGGATGGCATGAGTCAGCCATGGTTTCTCTGCAGGAGAGCCATTCACTTCGCACTTAATTTTCACTCCCAGGAGCACACACTTGACCTGAATTATGATGGGAGGCTGCCTTCCCAAGACTCCAGCCTTATCAAAAGTAAGGTGCACCTGGGGCTCATCTTCCCGGAGCGTCCCCAAGTCAGATGTGGCCCCTCAGGGTCTAATGCTGGGAAGCAGAGGAGCTATAAAAGGAGCCCCGGCAGCCTGGCTCAGAGTCTCTACCTGGACACTGCCTCACCCACAGAAGGGCTGAGCCCAGAAATGTGTTCTGCTGGAATACATTTCTCAGCCATGTCTCCAGCATGTAGAGGGATGTGGGAATGGGGCAGACTTCAGCCGTCATTTGCTGAGTGGATGAGTGGGATTTTCTTTGAGGATGCCTGAGCCTCCGTGCACTGGCTGTGACTGTGAACATGTAATCACATATGTTACGAGGATTTTGAGGAGACCTGGGGCAGAAAACATGGCTTGACAGAGAGCATGGTCTTGTTGCCTGTCTTTCCACAACTTCTACATTTTCTTTCCTACAGTCATTGCTTCATGAAACCCACTGATTTCTGGATTTGCTTTCACAGTGTTTTATTATATTTAAAAATCTAATTAGAATTCTGTCTGCATGCAGTTAATCAAATGAATGACCCACACATTGCCCATCAATTAACTGTGGGTCACACTGTCTGAATGTCTGCTGGTCTCTTGTGTGTCATCTGTCCAGGAGACCCACACACAGGGCCCCTCCCCTCTGCCCCAGTTGCCCATTTCTGAAGTGTCCCAGACACAAAAGGGGCCACGTACTCTGTTTCCACTCCTTGGTGGAGCCAGCGTCACTTGCCCCAGTCCCCCCTTGTGGGCTGGCGGTGCCCAGCTCCAACAGACAGTTAGCTGGCACCTGGATTGCACCTCCTTGGAGCCCCCACTTTACTGTTATAATTGGCCCTGACTGGCAGCATCTGCTTGTGCTGGGGATGCTTTGCTTTACATTTAATAATCACTGGAACCTGCTTTTAAGTTGCTAATTTATTGATGATCAGTAGGTGCTGGGTTTGGGGCTAAGACCTTCACGTAATTATCTCACCTGTTTTTGGAAGCTTGGAGAATAGATTCTATTCTCAACCCATAAATAATAAAATGTTTCTCCTGTTTTTTTTTTTTTTTTTTTTGGTTTTTGGAGAGAGGGTCTTGCTTTGTAGTTCAGCCTGGCCCTGAGCTCACTATGGTGCCCAGGCAAGCTGCCACAAACTCAGCAATCCTCCTGTCTCTGCCTCCCGAGTGCTGGGATTATAGGCGTGAGCCACCAAATCTGGCATTGTGATATGCGGTGTTGATTGTTGGTGGGCGTGTCTCCACGCCCAGCATTATATGTGGTTACCAGGGATCAAACTCAGGTCCTTACGCTTGCGAGGCAGGCGCCAGAACCACTGAGCTAACCCTCCGGCCCAGTTTCTCCTTATTTTGAAATCAGAACAAGTATAAATTTAGGTGACAGTGATATTAGCAGACAGTAAATACTGAGAGCCTTACTTTGCAGCAGAAATAGTTTCCCTTTACCATAAACTGTTCTCTGTGTACAAACTGCTCTTCATTTAAAAAATTAACATGTTCCCTGAAATTCTCACTTCCATTCTTTCCCCCTTACTAGCTCTCAAGACCCCCAGTACTGCTATGTTTCCTTTCTAGGACAGCTTCTAAGAGCCTGCCGTTGATCCTTCTGAGTACCTGCTATATGTCTATAGATGTGCACGGCCAGTGTGTCACAGGGTAAAGTCCTCTCTGCTAGGCCCCTAAAGGAATGCTTGGACCCCACCAGCTCCTCAGAAAATACATGTCAAATGAACATCAAAGAGCACACATTGGAATTAAAAATGAGACGTGGCCCATTCCCCTTTTCTCCTTTTCTTTATATTTAAAAGTTTGATATTTTCCATCTGAACATAAGACCACCGAGTAACACACATACTTTACCTGTGTTCCTCAGTCAGCCACAGCAGGGTCTGGCCCTTCACGGCAGCTCGGTTCACACGGGCCACAGTCATATAGTTGTGTGTTCATGTGCTCGCCAGTCACACTATTGCTGTGTTGTCACAGTCACTTTTGGTCCTGTGCTCGTGCAGTCTCAGAGTCACACAGCCCAGCTCCCCAGTGTCACATGGCCATGGTGTGCTGGGCCTGGCTGCAGTATCTCTTTGAGTGCCTGGAGGGGTGTGTGTGCCTGTGGACCCAGCTGGCTGTGCCTCTGGGACAGCCACAGAGTCAGGCCCTCTGGTCCACAGCCCCGGCTCCTCCAGCTCCTGTGCAGAGGTAGCCTGATATGTGAGACCTGTTGGTATGGCACCCTGGGCAGTGCACAACCAGGCCTCACCCTCTGCAGGTCCTAGGTGGAGATAGCTTTGCTGAGCTTTGTTCCTCTGTCACTGCCCCAGCTTCTGGGAAGTGGGGCCTGGGAGGCAGAAGTCACAGCAGCTCCATGCAGCCCGCACAGGTACAAGGCCTGTAGCGCCTGCTCCACACCTTCCTGTCCCATACCTGCTGCCTGCCCCTCCGTGTCTGGCCTCAGCAACAAGAGCCCTCCTCTGCTTCCTGCAGATCACTTGGGCTGGATCTGGAGAATTGTCAGGAGAGGGGCTTCTCTCAGCGGTCTTGAGTGGCCCTTGCCAGGGTAGGAAAGTAGCCTCATCCTGGCCCGCAAGCCTGGCAGCTGCCCCCACCTCCACCCTAACCATGCTGCTGTGTGAGGGCACAAGCCAGGGCCACTCCTTCAGCTGCAGGGACACAGTTTGGGCATTGCTCCATGCAGAGCAGATGCTGCCACTGTGAGAGTGTCCACACATCTGTGAGGGGAGTGCCCAGTATGGACGTGGAGATGTGACCCCTTTGTGGGGACTGAAACTAGCTGACATGTTTGCCTGAGGAGAGCAGTTAGGCACTCGTGTCCCTGGTTTTGGACTCAGGAATGAGCTGATGCAGCAGGTATGATATAGATTATACACCTATGAAGTCATTAGGCAGGTTCTCTGTATTAGAGAGAGAGAAATTAGCATAGCCATCCCCTAATTTAAAAAAGAGGGGAATCCCCCAGGCACCCAGATCACCTCTGTCTAGAAGGGTAGTGATTGTAGGTCTGACCATTTTGCTGGGCTCTGCAGAGTGTAGTGGGCATTGTGCTGGGATCCTGCAGACAGGGCCAAGGAGATATGGCCTCAGCATGGAGGGCCATGGGCTGTGAGGGTGCAAATGACTCTTTACTGAGCCCCAGAACAATGCTGGATACCTTGTCTGGTCAACTGCATTCCATTTTCTCACTGGTTTTGGATGAGCCACCCACATGAGGTCAGAGCAAAACTCAGATCTGGGCTTCTACATTCTGACCAAGCTAGGTGGCATCCACTCCCTGGTGTTAAGCTCTGTATGGCAGTAAGCTTCATGCTGTGTGGGAAGTCCTCATTTTTATCATGAGTTATAGCTGAAATTAAGCACCATCGGCCACCCAGTGACCCTAGAGTACCAGAGTCACATAACAGGTAAGATTTCAAAAGATCTCACCAGAAATAGCGCTGGATACAGAGCATGTGCCCTTCAGTACCACCCTGGTCATCTGCACCTCCCAGGACCCTGCTTACCTCCTCACAACTCTGTGTGTTTTGTTGCCCTGTCTGAGGGACCAGTGCCTTCAGGCTATGCCCTGTGCAAGCAAGTGCCACAGAGAGGAGAAGAGGGGACTCCACTCACCGGGGTGTGTGACTTAAGTAAGGCTGACAACCCCTTCCTTCCTGCTCTTCCTCCTCAGCCCACCTCCCAGTGCCCAGGTGCATCCTGACCTGGGGAGCTCCTCAGCTGTACAGCAGTTTAGGGTGAAGAAAGGTGTACAATGGCTCTCGTTTTCAGAGTTTTGGTCCACAGTCACTTGGCCCTGTTGGTCTAGGCCTGTGGGAGGCTGCCTGTAATGCCAGGGCACTGGGAGAGCAAACTGCTCACCTCACCTTAGCATGAGCCAGAGAGAGACAGGAAGGGGTAGAGCCCCAAGATCCCTTAAGCTGCCTCCAGGGACCTTGCTTCCTCCCAGAAGTTCCACCACCGCTCAGTAGTGCACAGGCTGGCACCAGGCCTCCCTCGCAGGCCTCTAGGGACCGTTCAGGTCCCAGCAGTAGCATCTGAACTTTCTGTGCCCATCTTCAAGCCATGGTATGGCCTCCACCTGTATCAGGACAGCTCACGATGTCTTCTTTCAACCCCACTCAAGTGCTTCAGACCTACTATTTTAGCGAAAGTTTCTCCCTTTCCTTCTCTATGGTGCTTGTCCCTCAGCCTTGATCCTGGTCTCACAGTATAAGCCCTCAGGTCTCTCTGCCAACACTATGACCCTGCTGTGAGGTTCCTGCCAAAGAACAATGTGTTTCATGAATTTCCCTTCACCATTACAAGAGCAGAGCCCAGCAGAAAACTCAGAGACCCCATCAAAGAGAGTTCCAGGGACATGTTGGCACAGAGCTTCCACGAGGACATCTGTGATGCATGAACAGGTATTTTTCATAGACAGTGACAGGGCCCAGGCCCACTGTCTCTCTGCCCCCAGGTCTCCTGCCTGTGCCTGTATTTCCTGCTACCTACTCCCTTCGGTGGGCACCTCTACGTTTGAGAGCTGGTTGCTGTATGTGCCCTCTGCCTCGTGGGTGCTCATCTTTCAGTTGTCCTACCCATCTCCTCAGGATCCTGGTGTGGACAGCAGACACAGAGGGGCCAGAACTTAGGAACTGTCCCCTTCAAGAGTAAACTTTGCCCAGGGGTTGGCAGGCCCGTGCACAGGACTGCAGCTCTGGGTGCAGATTTAGAATCCTGCTAGTAATGACATTGCTGACCGGGAGCATGACCTGGACAGAGAGCCCAATGTAACCCACGTGGCCTCCCAACTGCTCACGCCCTTCCCTGCCAGAGACCCAAGGAGGTTTGGGTGCCCCCAAAGTTATTTACTTCCTGTCATTCTCTATCCCCAGGGTGCTTTTCCAGAACATTGCCATGTCCTTTAGTAATTCTCTTTTTTTTTTTAAGACAGGGTCTCGCTTTGTAGTTCAGGCTGGCCCTGAGCTCACTATGTAGCCCAGGCAAGCCTTAAACTCAGCAATCCTCCTGTCTCTGCCTCCTGAGTGCTGGGATGACAGGTGTGAGCCACCACGCCCAGCACTGTGGTATGTGGTATTGATTGCTGGCGGGTGTGAGTCACCACGCCCAGCATTGTGTGTGGTTACTGGGATGGAATTCAGGGCCTTGCACTTGTGAGGCAGGCACCGGAACCACTGAGCTAAATCTCCGGGCCGCCTCTAATAATTCTTCAGCTGTAGCTGGTAGCTGCCTTGGCCTGTGTAGGGAGAAGCATTGTCAAATATTGCCAGCAGTGATGACCTTCATTCCTGGGTCCTTGGCTTATAGGACACAGGATAAAAGTTCCCTGCACTCTTGCCAGAAACAGTGTTTTCTAAAGGATGAGGCCCAGTTACATTAATGATTCCACTGGAAATGGCATTTGTTGAAGACCTATGTCTGTACACATTAGGGCACTGGGCCAAGCTTCTGTCCCAAGGCCTTGGAGCAAGTATGGATACACAGGAATGAGCTTAGCAGAAGGCTGGCCACTGTACACCACTGTGTGTGCTGCCACAGAACTTAGGGGGTGCTCCTGAGTGATGGGGTTTCAGTCTATGAACACAGAGACAGAGATGTGCTGGATTTGAAGTCAACACAGATTCTGGGAGCTAACAAAGGGGTCCCCTGGAAAGGAGCATGGGGCTGACTTCCAGCTGGCAGTGGGCAGGGACTACACAGTCCTGGCTGAGGTGGGGCTGGGTGGGCACTTGTGGGCCCCAGGCTAACCTATCCTCTCTCCTTGGAGGTCCAGGGTCTATGTCTTAGGGCCTTGGTCTCAGCCATGACAGTTACATAGTATGTGTGTGTGTGTGGGGGGGGGGGCACTGTCTCCCTGAGCTTTATGCATTGCTTTGTGGCCAGAAGTAGAAACTTCCTGTTGAAGCTGAGTTGAGGGTTCCCTTCATGCATGAAGGTCTAGTGTTCTCATGAGAACCAGCTGTGCCTGATGCGAGGCTTTCAGAAGTCTCCTGCAGCCTCATTTCCAGATCTCACCTTCTGAGCTTGTGGGGCTGCCTGTAAGCCTGGCCATGCACCCTGACATCCTCTCTGCCTCCCTCCCCATGTGCACACCTTTCCTTCCTGTGTGTTGGGGGCACATAGAGGTTGCTCTTCTCCGCACCAGTGACATCCTGGGGAGCTGGGCACGAGGCTCAGTACTGCTCACCCCAAGGGGCCCCAGCTTCCTGGCTAGAGCTGCAGGAAGAGACATCAGTGTGTCTCAGTGGCTGGGAAGCAGGTTTTGCTCCAGAGACATTGGTGACAGGACACGTGCTTGTCCCAGAGTCCTTTCCACAGGACCTCACCCCAGGGCCTCAAAGGGGAGGGGCCCTGGGCTTTCAGACTTCGAAACCTCATGTACAGGGTTCCTACTCACGAACCCCAAGACCTCACTCTCTTCCTCTCTGATGCACAACACTGCCACGTCCAACTCCCTCCAGGCTTCTCCAGGTGTCCCTGTCACCCCCAAGTCCCAAACCGCTTGTCTTGTGTCCATGCTCCCTTAGATATGCTGTTGCCTCTAACATTTCTGTCCAGTGAAACTCTCCCTATCTCTGTCAACTTCACTGTCCCCGTGATGGAAGTGTAATGGCCTCTGAGGTGCTGGTGCAGCTGGCATCATGCCCCATATGGGTCCCTACTGCCCCACATGGAGTCCACAGGATGGCAGCTATCCCTGCAGCCACCCCACACCTCTGTGCGCCTGCCTGCCGTGTCCATGGAGAGTTCCTATTTGCAGCTAATGAGTTATAAACACCACAACCCCAGCATCTCTGTCATTCTGCGCCGCCAAATATAGTGGCAGGTCATTTGTGGGGACTCAGTATATATAGATTTTAGTGGCTTTACTGAAATATACTACACCTTTTTCATAGTTTTTGTCCTGGAAGGGAGACATAGCAGAGTTGCAGTTGAAGTAAAAGTTTAAATATTGAAATTGAGGGGTGAAATACTTGGTCTACATTCTTTGCGTGTGCAAGCCATATGAGCCGTGAAGGTGTGTTAGATGAGTGCCTTGCACATGGTGCAGAGACAGTTACCATAGTAAAGTGTGTCAGATGTGTGTGCTCCTGAGCTAACACTTCTCCCTCTCTTCTGTTGCAGAATCGCAGTGCACCTTGTGCGGAGAGCCAGAAGGTGAGTACTTGTCCCTCACCTGTGCAGGTGATGGACACATGCTTGCGGCTTTAGGTGGAACCGATGGCGAGGCCTGCTGGGGTGCAAGAGCACTGAAGCTGAACGCACGTTCTTCTCGCTGTTGGTGGGAAAAGGGAATGATCTGTAGCAGCAGATGAGCATGAAGGGAAAATCAGTGCTGCAGCTGAAATGTGGATGTTCTTCTTGTTGTTTTGAATTTGCAAATTTTGGCCAGTTTTCTCCAAATAGCAATGTTGACGTGGTTATGGGATTTAACTGCTTTAGCAAGTTGTCATGACCACATGCTCCACAAGACCACTGAGACAATTCCTGGCCACTGGTTGAGACTGAACCTGGGGAGCACTTGGGAGCCTTGCTGGCCTCCTTCGGGGTGAACTGCCAGCATGTGTGTCAGGTTCAGTTTCCCCAGACCTGCAGGCACCTGGGACACATGTAAACATGGAGCTCCTGGGCTGGTTGTTTATTGATGCTGTTCCAAAGTGGTGAGAGAAATGTATGTAGTCTCTTCCTCAGTGTGCTGAAGAAGGAAAAGGAAAACATGGCATATATCTAGCTTCTCTTATCAGAAAAACCAGGTTCCTCTGGGTTTGGATTGCATTGTCTGCTTTCAGCTGAGACAGATTTGCTAGAAAACCAGCCAGCCTCAGGCTGGGAGTTAGGTACGCTGGGTCAAAGTCGGCCAGTCCCCATGGCGGGAGGCTCGGGTCCCGACCCCGAGAGCTGGGTCAGGACTGTGTGGGGCTCCACCTGAAGCCCCAACACCCCAGCTGAAAACACGAGATCAGGTTCACTTGAGTTCTGCTGTTATGTCTCCTCAGGTGGTGACAGCTGGGCATTTGATAAGGTTGAACCTATGAGGAGGCAGACACTGTCATGATGTGTGCCTTAGTTTGCTGCCTAAACACCAGGCTCTAGGCCTAGTGTTCCCAAGGTGTGACTCAGAGCCAGGCCTGGTGGGCTGGTCTGGACCCATAGGACTGTCCTCCTTAGGGGCCTCTGATGCTCCCCACCTGTCTGGTGTGCTCTGAGAATTTGAGTTTGTTATTTCCTTTTTGTGGTGCCTTTTTGTTGTCCAAGGAACATGTGTGCTTCAGCTTTGAGTGCAGGCTGCACACCCTTGCTAGAAGTCCCCAGGGTGCTGTGTGTGTGGTCTCCAGAGTGGGTGTGAAGCACAAGCTGTCTTCCGTCTGCGGGTTTCTAATGGCCCAGCTCTGTCCTCTAGAAGGACTGCGTTGCATGTCTGCTACACTGCCATGTGCTCTCTGTCACTGTCCCCCAGTAGGGCTGGCTCAGTGAGGCCTCACTGCAAGCTGTGGACCCCACCATTTTCCTGCGGCAGGGACCTTGCTCTGTCCCCAACAGTCATGGATGGCAGGTGGAGTCTGAGTGGGTCCAGTGCTCACTCCCATGAGGGCTACAGCCCTACAGTGGGTTCACTGGGTCTCCTCACTGTACGGTCCGAAGCTGGTGCCTTGGCTTCTGCACAGTGGTGGCAGGTGTTCATCCCACACTGTGTGCAAAATGTGGCAGGTGGGGGGCAGGTGGTGCCTTACTGCTCCAGTGCAGAACACGTCCTGAAGCAGACCCCACACAGGGGCGGCTCCAGGCCGGGGCTCTCCCCCAGCACCCCAGGTGTGTTGCCCAGAAGCATTCCAAACCAGGGTGATGGCATAGTCTCAGCTGTGCCTTCCTCCCCAGGAGCACCGCTCTATGAATATTCATGTATTCTTAAATCATTTAAGTAATTAGTCTGAGTGCACGCTAGCTGTATTGCAGCACATGGAATCTGAAATCAGTTTTTTTGTTCAGTAGTTTCTCCTGCAGCATCAGCCAGTTAACTCCTAACCACCCCTGCCAGGAGCAAGCTAGCGCGCTGGTCCAGCCACGGAAGGGGTGGGGAGCTTCTCTCCCTCCTCTGAGGCCTCCTCTGAGGCCGAGCAGCTCTTTGGCTGAACCAGCCAAGTGGAAACACCTATTTGCATTTTAATGACCAGCTCTTTTGGAGAGAGCTAGTTCTTTGGATAGAGATTGAATAATTAGCACCGGCTCAGACCATCATATCTGTCAAGCAAATGAGACTAGGAGGGAAGTTCACAGGTTCCTGGAGAATTTTCAGATTCTACAGGGGCAGGTCCTTGTCACAGTGGGGACTTTCTCAGAACCTGAAGTCTAATTGATGTAGAATGTGGATTCCAACCTCATGGTACCAGTGTTTACAGGGTCTGTCTGTGAAGTCTGGAGTACAGGCAGGTGCAACAGTAGACACACTGTTGCTGCCCAGCCCTTCCCCTGGCAGGGGTGGAGATGTCCAGCCAGCTCCTGGAGTGCAGGTGCCCACAGCACTGTGCTGGGTCTTAGCCAGGGCCCACAGTCCCGTGAGACTGGCTTCTGCACAGCACAGTGCTGTGCCCTGGCTCTTCCTAAACTAGATGGACGGTGACCCATTACCAAGAACACTGCCAGCTGCTACAACTTACATGTCAGCACTGAGCTCGGCTCAGTTTCTGTTGTCCTCCAAGTGCCTATGTCAGTTTCCAAGCCCTGGACAGGACCCAGCAGCAGAACCTTTTGCTAGTTTATCTTCCTCCCATGAGTCCCTGATGATTTAAAACGGGATGATAATTTGAGAGTACATGGTCTTTTTTGAACTTTCCTGGCACAAGAAAATACCGTGGACCTTTGGCCACAGTGCCAGCTCCTGGACTTGTCTATCTGTTTACATTCTGATCCAGTTTCCCCTCCAGCAAATAGGTTTTTGTAATGTGGGAAGGTAGCTAAGGGTGTCTGGCTGAGCTAGGAGAACTTCCTAGAGTCCACGACTGTGTGCCCTCAGTGTCTTTAACCTGATTAAAACCAAGAAGCAAGAAGTTATTAGAAATGCGTTTGCATGCAGGACTCTGCTGCATTGAGCAGTGAGTAGCCCTGGGCCACAGGCAGAGAGCTCAACTTCCGCAAGTGTGGTGATGGCTCACTCAGGTAATTGACAGATGTTGGTGATAGAAATTCCAACACTAGAGCAAAATTTGGGCATAAAGCATACCTTTAGAAGTTTAAGATAAAGTGTTTTCTGTCTAAATCTGTTTCATTGTGTTTCTGTTTGTTTACTTTAAGCATTTAAAATCACACAAACTGCTCTGGGAATTTTGAAGTCATGTACATAATGTTACATTTTACTAATAATATTTTCTCCCTTCATAATTCATGATTAAGAAATGGTGAGGAGTTTTTCTTGTACTTAGTAGCTTTGCATTCTTGATTTTTTTTTTGAGACAGGGCCTCGCTTTGTAGTTTAGGCTGGCCCTGAGCTCACTATGGAGCCCAGGAAAGCCTCAAACTCAGCAATCCTCCTGTCTCTGCCTCCCGAGTGCTGGGATTACAGGCGTGAACCACCACACCTGGCATTGTGGTATGTGGTACTGACTGCTGGTGGGTGTGAGTCACCACATTGTATGTGGTTACCGGGGATGGAACTCAGGGTCTTCCGCTTGTGAGGCAGGCACTGGAACCACTGAGCTAAATCTCCGGCCCCATTCTTGATTTTTTTATTAGGGAAATTCAAAATTTTCCTCCTAAGCAACTCTGAACAAAGAGAAACCTCCCAGTTTCTATAGATAGTTAAACTGATTATTGTCCAGAAAGCCTAGGATCTCTAGACCACAGAGGACAATAAATCTGCTGTTGAAAACTGCCAGGAGCATTTTGGTCCCAGCCAAGAAGGCTCCCTGGCTCTCTGATGGGGGCGTGGCTGCCCCAGCAACTTGGAGTGGAACTCTGAGCTCAGACAGCCTGTCTTGACTGGCTCTGCTGGGCAATGTGAGTGGACCAGTGGGCTTTTCTCCCTTCTCAGTGCAGCTGCAGGAACCCAGGGTCATGGGGAGCAGGGTTCCTTGCCTGGCAGCTGCTTCCTGCAACTTGACATGGTCTGTGTCTTGGTAGAAACCCGGCAGCATCCTCTGGGGTGAGAGAGGATGGGGCTGTGACGGAGGTGACCAGAAAGTGGGCAGACTGAGCAGCAACAGAAACTCACCTCCTTCCAGTACAACATAGAGCAAACTCCATTTCACTGCTTAGCTGAGCTACAGTGAAAAAAATGAGCAATCTCCTGAGCCCCCAAGAATCAAGAAAGAATCATAAATTAGAGAACCAGCACTAGACGAGGCTGAGGAAGGAGCTCAGGAAGGGCCAGGCTGCTCTGGAGTTGATGCCCTTGAAGGAGAGAGGCCTGTGCTGGACACAGGCTCCCAGACAGCCCAGCAGGCTCCCAGGCAGCCCAGCATATTCACAGCCAGTGGGCTCCCCTGCCTGTGAGAAAAGAACCGAAACACTGGGCAGGGAAGTATAGAGGGCTCTTCTCAGCCTTGGCCCTGGGTCAAACGCAACATCACCCAAAGAGAGCAGCTCCGGGCACAGAGGGGAAATGCACATGCAAGGGAAAGACCACATGTGACAACCATGTGACACCTGCTAGTCGGAAGCCTGGGCTCAGAAGGTCCAGACCTCCTCCTGCCCTGGGACAGCCCACCTAAATGGACAGAGATGAGAAAACTTGAAGGCTGAGAGAAGACAAAGCCCCAGGAGAAGGTCCCCAGCACACTGTGAATAACTGACTTGCGTTGTGTCAGGGTATTTCAGAGTACTGCAGGTGCTTTGTAAAGGCAAAGAAACCCTGATTGAGTAAAAAGCACAGACTTCTAGGGGTGAGACAGGTCATGAGAAGTGACCCGGATTTGAATATTGGAAAGTGGGTCAGACAGAGCTGAAAAGAGAGTTAGTAAAAGAAAAAAGCAGTGTGAGGCCCTTTGCTGGAACTCTGCATAGAAGTATAGAGTATAATGTGGAAGAAGAGTAAAACCCACAGGAAAAGGCTGTAGAACCACTGCAAACTCAAGGATGAAAGAGAATGGGGAGGGAGGAGGAGTGGCATGAGGCAGAGTAGCCAAGGCTGAGCCTTCTCTTGTGTGTTGATCTAAATGTCTTTGATCTAAATGTCCCCGGGATGAAACCAAATGAGCACAACACACTCCTACCTCTGAAAATGGAAGTGCAGCGTGTGACACAAATAGACCATCTCAGACTTAGCGGAGAAGGCACAGCAGACAGACTGTGAATTCCCATCAGTAGAGTCAATGCTGATGCTGAGACCGTCCAAGGGTAAAGAAAGGCCACATGCTGTAGTGAAGCAGAAGAAAACTGGGGGGTGCAGGGTAGAGAGACAGAAGCACAGCATGTGTGGTAAAAATGACCCCAGTGTGTTCATAGATAAAGGCTTCATTTGTTGGTGAAGTTCCAAGAAGCCATAGGGGCTGTATACTTTAGAACAGACCCAACAAACAGGGGAATAAAGAGATGACAGGTCCCAACCCCGACCGAGATTCCTTTGTCTGTGGGCTCAGCCTGCTACTGAAGGACTGGTCCCCTTGAGCCAGAGTGAGCTCTCAGGGCTCCTGGCCAGCCTCCCAGGGCCCATGTCTGTGCTCAGCTCAGGGGCTTGCCACATATTCGGAACTCGGTCTTTTTATACATGTTGTTTATGTGGAGTTTCAGCACCACTCAAACACTTGTGCCTTTACGGAAGTGTTTGCAGAAATTCAGGCCTCTCTGGGTCTCCAGGTAAAAGGGACTCAGCTGGGCAACCAAGAGTCCCTGCTTCTTCTTCCTGGTCTCCAGACCCCCAAGACCATGCCCAGTCACACTGGGCTTTCCAGCCAACTATCAGTCGCTGTTACTGAAACACAAGCCAGGTCACATCGTTCCCTCCCTGAAATCTCCCAAGGTTCCCATGTCTATAGGATGAATCCCACTTTCAGAGCTGCTGTGTCTGGCCCAAGTGCCATTCCAACCCACTAGTACTGTGTAAAACATGTGCCCCATGCTGGTGGCCCCTGGGTTCACCTAGGGCCCCAGGGGGGGCTGCACTTCCAAGGATTAAGGGTAAGAGCAGACTGAGAATGGAGGCAGAGGAAATGTGTACACACGTGCATGCATATGTGTGCAAATCAAAGGTACAGGGTGCACAGAGATGGTTAAGAAGAGCTGGGTGCTTATGTTGTAGGCAAAGCATGGGCATCAGAGATGCATAGGGGTGTGCTCATCTCAGCAGGCACCACACTTACACATAGTGAGAAAGGAGATGGCCCATCTGGTATGGCAGCAGCACAGTTTGAGGAAGGCTTCCAGGTCACACTTCCAAGGTGGGGTCTCTGTGTTCTCTGCCATAAGTGCCATCCACTCCAAGGGGCAGCCTACTACCCAAAGTGCCCCTGTATGACTCTTCTGGTTTTCTTCCTCTGCACACAACTGTTGGAGCACAGCATGTGCCATTCTCCAAGCGCAGTCTCGGTTTGAACTTGCAGCATAGGAAGACCACCTTTTCCCACTGTCTACTTCCACAGTGCCCAGCTCAGTGCACCAAAGCATGCCATGAGCATCCTTGTCTCATTACCCAACAAGGCAGTTTCATAAACACTACATTTAAAATCAGAGGTGAAGCCCCAGCGATTGCATATGAAAACTGTGGTGAAAAAGGGTGAATTACATGTACCATCTGGTGTCTGAGATGTGGGACAATTATGCATTTATGCAGAATGATATAAAATGCACAGATAAGCTCTGATTTGCACATTTCTTTCTTTTTCAAGAATAATATCCAATATCTGAGATTCAGGCATCCAGCTGGCACCAAAACAATTCTACTTCATTGATTTGCTCAGGAATAAATAAGTGTTTTATTTTTATGGTCAGTGGGTAATTTAAATACCAAGTCTGGGTTTTAGTGTGCTCAGATAAAGTGCTGTCTCTTTTCTTGCTGCTGTGTCTATGTCTGTCTGATGTGTTTGACATGGAAGCCTTTCTGTGGCCATGATGGTTTAAACCAGGCCTGAAATCTGTGCTGGGGAGGGGATTGGATTGTGGGCTCATGGCTAAACTTCCTGTTAAGAGTGGGGCCCAGTGGGGTGTGACCTAAGGGAGGATTTTTGTCCCTGGCTCCTCCCTGCTGTCTCTGCTTCCTGCCCACTGTGGGTTGAGCTCCTTTTCCTCCACTGTGTCCTCCTGCTGAGCTGCTTCTGCCTTGAAGCCAGTTGACTGTGGCCTGAAACTGAGCCCTAATGAACTTTCCCTGCTCTTTAAGATGTGAGTGTCAGGCATTATGTCCCAAGACCATGCCCAGTCACACTGGACTGTCCAAGACAGCAGCTCAGATTGCCCAGCTGTATCGCCTCTGGCAGAGCCTGGTGTGGTCATTACACCTGCACAGGCCCCAATGGGGCCTGTGGGCAGCTGCTTGGCCATGGCCTGAGATATCTTCGGGGGAGCTGGAGGCGCAGAGGGAAGCCGCTGACCAGCCAGGAGCTCGTGACTTGATAGCTCAAGGCTTCCCCTGTCCTGCCCCTGCCCTCCTCCAGTCCTGTGTCCCTGCCCCAGCTGTTTCTCCAAAGGTGGGAGTGTCTTCCTGGCTGGGATCCATGGTGAGCAGATATGGATAGTGCTGAATGCCATCCCATGACAAGACTTCAGTGACATGAACCAGGGGCCACAGCCCTGGTGGCATCCTCTCAAAGCATCTGTCTGTCACCTAGGCTGAGTTATAGATGTTATTTCTCTTTTCTGAGCATGGCTGCCATGAGAGCTGCCCCCAAAATCCCTGTGGGTGGTGATACATTTAGTGTCACTGTGTCTATGGCCACATCTTGTGGGCACTGGAAGGACTGGCGAGCGACTGAGGCTTTCCCAGCCTCTCTCAGTAGGTTGACTCTGGGGGAAATGTGCCAAGGTGGAATTGCAGTATTTCCTCCCCAGCTAGTCTTATGGTCTGATGACCCAGAACTCAGGCTGTGAACCTAGAAGTGAGCAAAACAGCCCATTTGAAACAAGAGTGTCTCAGTATCTTGGAGTATGACTGCTGCTGTGGGTGGGCTACAGGGGCAGCAAGGACCACACTTGGGCCACACATCCTAATGTAGCATGCCTGGCTGGGGAGGCCAAGACCTGTTCTGTGCTCAGCGGGCTGTGGACTCTGCCCCATGATCTGTGAGCCTGTTCCAAAGAATGGCTTTTCCTCAGACACATGGGAAGGCAGAAGCCAATTTCTCAAAATTTCAAAACTGTGGTCAGGAACACTCCATTTCCTGTTGTTTAGATTTGCAGAACTGGTCACATCTTTATGAAATCTGTGGTGATTCGATTTAGAGGAAACCATTACCAACCCAAATGACAAATAATTAATTGCACTAAATCATAAATCTCTGGGCTAGAAGAAAGGAACATCAGTGGGGATGCAGGATTAACTAAACAGGTTTGGGTATAAACCCATCTTTCCCTCGTTACCAGCAGACCTAGAGCCAAGTCTGTGCTGTCCCGAAGTCTCCTATCTGCATCAGCCAACCTGTGCTTTGAAAGAGTTCAGAAGATGATGGTGTTTAGCACAAGGCTTGGGATACAGTGGGGCTAGTGACTGCTGTATTTGTATCAACTTCTTTGTTCATGTGCTGGTTATTCAGCTCCTGTTTTTATTCTAAGTTTCTTTCTCAGGCATTATTCTAGGAGCTGGAAAAATAAAGAAATAAACAAGATAGTTCTGTGTCTAAAAAAAATCTGAGAATCAAATGGGTTGGTTGTGGAAGTATTGTAAATAAGACAGAGATCCACTGTAATGATGATCACTCTACTCTTTATGTGCTCTCTAAATACAGAGGTGTAGCTGGCAGGCAGCATCTGGGGAGGATTTGCTGTGGCCCTGACAGGCAGGAGGCAGCTTAGAAGGCAGAGGGTGAGGGGCAGGGTGGCTCTTTGACACTTGGTGTTCTTGGAGGAAGTCACTGGGGATTCCTGAACCTGCTACCTCTCAGGACAGTTTTCCTTCCAGACAGAAGATAGCATGTACACGCACACACACACACACATCCATGCACACATGCACACAGAGGAACATTGCTCAGCATCCCAAAAGCAGCACATTCTGTCATTGCAGAATGTAGTGTACACTGGAGGACACTGTGTGTGACCTAAGCAGGCACGGAAAGATGCTCACCACCTGCACTTCTGGGTTGGCACTGGAGAAGTGGAGAGGTAGAGTGGGGGACACAGCCTGGGACAGTGGCTCAGCTCTGGGGTTTGAGTGCAGTGGGGCTGACAACACTGCAACAGTGCACTGAGCAGCTGGGCTATAGTCATCACTGATCGTAGCACAGTCAGGAAGTATCATATATGCACCCCACATGTGCACCATGCCTGGCAGTTATACCTCAGCCAAGCTCATGTGGGGACACAGTGCTGCCCTAGGCCCTGCCCTGTGCCTGGCCCATGGGAGAATGGACCAGCATCAAGACTAGCCCACTGCTCTCAGATTCAACACACTGCACAAATTGATGCTCTCCTGACAACATCAGTAGACATAAAGGATGTAAAGTGAAGGCCCTTGTGCACATGGACAAAGGCCCCAGGGCATCATGTGTGGCCCTCACCATTGGCACCTAGCTGGGAGGTCCTGAGGGCTCTTACACTAGTGCCCCAGGATTCTGGGGAAACATGCCCTGTGCTTGGTCTTTCAGGAATTCTGGGATACAGTGAAGATCAGTCTTAGAGGAGTAAACAGCCAGCTGAGGTTGGAGCCCAGTTCCAATGTAGATCTTGGCCAGAGTGATCTGACTCAATTATGCATAGAAGAATGACTTGGTGCCATTCGTTGAAAGGGCCATTCTTGGCATTGTCTGTGGATAATAAAATTAGGATTTCATGATTCCTCAACATTTTCTAATTCCAAATAGTTACTGGAGTATTTTGAAACAAAAATAAGAAAGTTGATGTGATAACATTAAGCAAGAAGTGGAAGATCTTCATTGAAGATCAAGCCTGAGATGCACTTAATATGAGCTTCTCTGCAGGAAGCTGGGACCCATGAACCCTCAGCACCCTGGAAGCTTCTCCCAGCCATGTGTGACTGCGCAAGAGGAGCCACAGCTCCTCAGAGACTTGGGAGTTCTGCAGAACTCCAAAACGGTTAGATGAGCAAGCCAGCACAGGGACCACACAGGGAGATCCAAAGCCCGTTGGGATGTCTGTGCCACCTTCTCCCTAAGGCAAACACCTTCAACCTGGAAACTGCCCATGGCTCCTCTGTGTGCCTGCTGAAGCTGCCTGGGTGGAGAAGTGTGGTCACTCCAGTGGGCATGTAAGCAGCCTCCCTTGGCAGATGCATGACCCCAGGACTGAGGAGCAACATGCTGAAACCTAGGTATCACTAAGTCGTTCAGTTGCCAAGGCTGGACTCAAACTTAAGATCCTCCTACCTCAGCTTTCCAGAGTCCTAGGATTAGGGGCTATTGTACTTTTTGGTGTGCAGACAGTGTGATCTTTTCCAGAAGGCCTCCTGGTCCTCCATGGCACTTGGAGTTTAATGCAGACCAGTGTTGATCTTCATTTGAATCTAACCCAAATTCTCCAACTAGTATGGATGCTTCCACTCAGAAGCTGGTTTTAATGAGCAGAACACACACTGCATGTTAAGTAAACAGACTGGCTGTGGAATCCCAGCAAGGTAAGTGGATTCTGTGCAAAGCAAGACTGGTGTAACAGTGGCATAGAATTCTGAGGGGACATGGTGCCTTTGTGTATAGCCAAGCATCTGCCTTCTGACTTTGAAATCAGTTCAAAGCCTGAGTCCCTCAGCAACTGTTTTTCATATATGAAACCTTGTCAGTCAAAGTGATCGCTCTGGGGCAAATCACTCACAACACCAGGTGTTTTTGGTAGAGCAGCTGTCCATCACGTCTCAATTCATGCCAGTTAGAACTTTTATCTTTTGGTAAAATGTGACCTTATCTTTGTTTTTTTTTTTTTTTGAAACAGGGTCTCACTTTGTAGTTCAGGCTGGCCCTGAGCTCACTATGTAGCCCAGGCAAGCCTCGAACTCAACAATCCTCCTATTTCTGCCTCCCAAGTGCTGGGATTACAGGTGTGAGCCACCACGCCCAGCTGTGACCTTATCTTTTTAATTGCATGTTAATTTTAAAAAACATTTTATGTAACTATATTTATTTATATCTTAAATCCTAAGTGTTCTTAGGAGATAATATTCTTCAAAATAGTGAACTCCTATTTCCCATGTCAGTGCCCTAGACTGGGCTTACACTCACACACACACACACACACACACACACACACACACATTATAGCAGGTCAGCAGGTCCGTGCACACATCAGTGCAAACCACCCATTTTCTAAGGTTCTTGTTCTTGGGACCCCTTTGCCTAGAGTGGTAGATTTTGGTCAAGCTGAACTTTTTAAGACTATGCGTCTGGCTGGTAGTCAGAGGCTAGAAGAGACTCTGCTCTTCTATCCTGGCTGAACTTGCTCTTTATCTCCTGAAAGCCTCCTTACCAACTCCCTATGCTGAATGTGCTTTCCAGCCCCTAATGTAGCCACAGAAATGGCAGCAATCACTGTGCACATCCGGGAGCAGCATGTGGCCCAGAGGAGAAAGCAGTGTCTGCCATCATAGGCGTGGACTGGACCTTCATTTGGCCCAACTGGTTGCCACTGTGGTCTGGAGTATCCCTGGGTCTGACAGGGAAGCCCTGGCTTCTTGCAGGTGTGTGCATGTGTGTCTGCACATGTCTGTGCATGTCTGGGTGTGGGTATATGATGGGTTCATCACAGTCTTGAGGGGAAGTAGAATTCTTCCAAGCTGCCAGGGTCCCAGGCTCTGAGTGCATTGAAGTTACTGCACTCAGGAAGGCAGCATCACACAATGGAGGTCATGGGGACCCAGGAGCAGGTGGGAGAGCACCCTGGAGTGCGGTAGCACTGCCTGCAGCAGATGCGTGTGCTTGGATGTGAAGGAAGCATGGGAGTTGTGTGTACCAGAGAGCAGATTGGACTGGACTCCAGGGAGAGCCACTGTCTCTGGACACAGGGTGACATCTCATACCCCCTGGGCTTACAAGAGACCATTTCTATGGAACTGAATTGCTTTTCTGTCTCTGATCTTTATGCAAAACCAACCAAAAAATAAAGCAAAATCTATACTTATAAGAACAGGAACAAAGTAAATAATTGTCATTTGGGTCTTATAGAACTTTGTTGCCAACCCAAAGGGAACATGGAATTTTATACAACATGAACACTTTTGGAGAGAACTATAAGCACTAATGTGTGCTTTTTGTAAAAATCAATATTACTCTTTCTAGAAGCAATTTACATTTGACATGTAAGTGCTGTATTTTAGTCTTTGCAATCATTTTATTTTGGTCTTACTAACAAAAGTGTACAATGAAGATGAAAACAAGAAACCTCCTCATCCAGCCCTTGTGGGATCCAGGTGCTAGAATTCAGACTGTTTTAGTACACTTTTTACTACTGAAAAATGATACCAGACACCCACAAATTAAAGGAGAAGGGCTTTAAGCTGTTCACAGTTTTAGAAGAGTCAGTCCATGCCAGCTAGCTGCATGGGGGTAAGGTGTGGTAGAACCAAACTGCTCGTGTCATGATGGCTGGGAAGTGGAGCAGGAAAACAGCACTAATAAGAAACCCTCCTCCTCCAGCTGGGCCCCAGCTCCCAACCCACACAACTGTGGCTCTGGGGATTAAACCACAGAACAGTACAACATCCCATAAAGCAAACACCTGGACCCATCAGGTTGATACTTAGACTGGCCTTGCCTCCTAGCTCCCAAAGAGCAACCACCTCAGAGGATCTTGGAATGTTACACCCCTTTTTAAAAATATATAGCTGCTTTTTCATTAAAACGCCATGAGAAGTAATATTTCAACATGGGAGTTTTGTGGATCTACTCGAAGCTGCAGCTCTGGTCAGATGCCCTCAGAGGGAACAATGTGGATTTACCAACCTCAAAATCCCCTTGTCTGCAGAGCCCCCAGAGTGGCAAGACTGGCCCTGACCTTGGTAAGAATATTCCTGTGTTTACCCTTCACTGGCCCCAAAGGGGTTTTTCTTGCTATAGTCTTAAGTATAGCTTCAGTATGTGACAACTCAGAACCCCAAAAGTTATGTGTTCATTTTGACTTTCCACCATCGGCCATGGAGAGACTGCCCTCCTGTGTGCCTGCCAGCTCCACTTTTGTGAGCACAGGCCATTCTTGCATCTATTCATGGGCCAGTTGTGTTGGTTTAGTACAAACATAAACTGGTTATTGTTGTTTAATTGGTATAGTTTTCTATTGTTGAGAATTACCTACACACCTTGGATTGGAAGGAAATAATGTTCTTACTAAAACAGATAAGATTAAGTTTTCATTTCATAGCTTTTCCCATCAGGATAGAATTGTGGGATTGTCCCAAGCAGGGAATGGAAGTATTTTTTTACTGAATCGTGCCATGTATCTTGCCTTATTACCTGCAGTGTTCACTGACTGAATTGTAAACTCTATTCCACAGCATTAACTATGCTTCTAAAATCATTTTTAGTGGATAGGTGTTATTATATTGTGTTTGTCTACTTGATTTATTGAATTAATCCCTTTTTAATGGAAATAGAAGCTGTTTCTAATCATCTTGCTAATATAAATTTTAGCTTTATGAATATATTCATAGTTTTATCTATATGCTCATTCATGATTGTGCCTATAGGCTAAACTCTGCAGATCTTAGAAATATGGCTGTTAATTCCAAGCACAGTCACTGGACTCATGAGTATGTGGGGCCCAGGAATGTTTTATGTTTTGCACTTCCTGCCTGTCCTCAGGAGGAGGATGTGTGTTTGGGATGTGAAGACTCTGGCATGTTTAGAAGCTCTGTAATGATCTCTTACTGTTTCAAAACTATCTGAACAGCTTGCTTTCATTGGCCTCTCTGTTCATAGCCAAAATGGAGCACTAAGGATACAAGAGTGAAGGAAACTGGTAAAAATATGTGTATCAAAAAGTCTATAAAGCAGCATGTATGAACAGCAGTGCTATTTTAGGTCAAAAGAGAATGAATTTTACCAGGAGACAGGTGGGTTGAAATGGCTCTAGAAGAGCCAGCTCCAAGCAGTGTCTTGGTGCCTTGGAGACAGTGAGTTGTGTATGGGTGGGAGCTGGGCAGGCATACCCCGGCAAGCTCAGGTTAGGCACTGCACACTACAGGCTAAGCGCCCTCCACAGATCAGTATGATGTGCCATCTCCCCAGGGCCTGGGCAAGTAATATATGAAGAACATGGAATGGACTGGTTCTGGGGCCTGAGAACTGTCTTGGGAAGTCCCCAGACCCATGTTACTGGCACACGATCATGGATGGAAGCAGGGAGGGGGCCAGCCAGGGCAGGAGCGCATCAGTTTCCTAAAGAGCAAATTGGTTTCTTCATGGTCCTCAGTCTGCAGCCCTTCTTAATGGTCCCATTCAGTTCTCACACCCAGGAGATGGAACCTTCTACCTTCCAGTCAGAAGACAAACACCCACACTGGATCAGAGCAGAGTGCAGTGGGCCAGGCGCTGGCTGGGGCATCAGGAGAACCGGGTTCAGGGGCCCTGGCTGAGCGGCTCGCTCCCAGGCTCCCCTCCTCCTGATGTGCTGCCTGAGGTCCCTTCCAGTGGTTCTCCAGCTTGGCCCTGTCACTGTATACACAGTGCTCCCCTTGGTGTTGACCAGGACGAAGAGATAGATTCCAGTGCTGCTGGCTTCAGGGCACTAACCATTCTGCAACCTGTCTCCTGGGTCAGGGACTTAGAGAACCTTTAAGTTCGTGTTCAGTGAAATTTAGGTTGTAATGGAAGCAATAGTTCTTTTAGTCAAAGGAAGGATTTATTGAGGCACAGGGATCCCTGTATGGCTGAGACCTCTGGGGCAAAGCCCTGCTGTGCTCTTGGAGTCGCTTCCATGAGCTCCCTGCTGTTCTGCATGCAGAGCAGCACAGGCTGTGTCAGCGGGTTGCCATGTGGCTGGGTAGCTGGATGGCCTGGCAATCAGGAGGGCTGTACACACATCTTTCACACTGACTGTGCCAAGACCAAGAGAAAAGCAGAACTTAACAGTACCCAGAAGTACAAACCAGTCACTCTACCAAGTTAATTTAACTGCAGAAATCTGCAAACAGAGCTAAACAGTATTTTTTAAACATGACTTGAGCAAAACTGCAGATGAAGTAGCTGCTTCAGAGACTTCAGAGAAGGAAACTCGTGTGGGCAGTAGGATTGCCAGCACCTCGGGTGACTGGATGCTGGCACTGCCGAGCTCTCCTCTCAAGTGTCCTCCGCTTTACTTCACCTCCACAAAGTGACCACTGGCTGTGACGGGGTTCTGTTTTCACTCTGGGCACACCTGGTGCCTGTCCTAACCAAGCTTGTATTAATGCATGTCTGCTGTGCACGGTGCCAGCGTCCTTCACAGGGACTCAGTACCTGGTGCTTCAGCGTCCTTTCCTCCTTGTCCCTCCCTCCCTGTGCCTCCCGGTTCCTTTCCCACTTATCTCTAGTTTCGAGCTTTAACCAAAACTTTTGGTTTCTCGTGTACCAAAAAACCACGCAGTGTTTGTGCTGGGAATTAAGTCAGAGTGAGATGTGTCAAAAGTCTGTTTTGAGACAGAAATTAATATCCTAGTCAGCCCAAAGAACCACCTTGAGGGAAACCCTAGGAGTATTAAATTTCTATTGCTGTGTAATAAATCACCATCCACACATGTTCTTTAGCCTACAGTTCTACACATCAGGGCCTCGCTCAGGAAGAGGTCTCTGGCCAGATCTCCTCTTTTGCCAGGTGTGAGGCTGGAGAAAGCATTTCCTCATGACTGGAGGGTTCATAGCCCATGAATCTTCAGTCCTAACCAGAGCTGCAAATGTCAGAGGGAGCCCAGAACAGGAGTGTCTTCTTGAAACACAAGCTGGTCACAGGGGACAGCTCTGCCTTAGCCCCTCTAAGCTGGTCAAAGCAAGTCACAGGTCTTGTCTGTCCCTTGCAGCCTCATTTCGATGACTCCTATGGCCTTGCCCTGGTGACTCTGATATTTGGCCCCTTCAGTTAATAAGCATGTTGATTTTCCTTTTAATCAGAAAAGCATGTCCATTCTCCATATTTGAACAGGAAGAGTTGAATAGTGGAATGTAAAGAGGAGGCATTATTTGGGTTCGGGGCTGTGAAAATCCCTGAGGAGTGACCATTCGAGCCTGTGCGAGGGACACAGTGGGTTTCTGGGCTGAGTCATGGTATGGAGGCCAGGAGCTGGGAGCCACCCTGAGGCAGACACTGAATGCTGGGATGTGAGTATGGGATGGCACACATGCCGCCTGCAGTGACAGAGATCCTTGGGTGGGGCCCTGGGGCTCCAGGGAACAGGCATCTCCACACTGTCCTGGAGCTTGTTCCATGCCTGTGGACTGGACTCTGGCATCGCAGGCAGGCATTGCTTGGGCCTTAGAAGCTGAGGAGAGCTGGAGGCTGGACTTGTAAGGACAGCCTGTGACCTCAAGCAGGCACCACCTTGCTGGCCTTCTCTGCTAACCTGGGATGACACCAGCTCAGGGTGCCGGTACAGGGGACGCTCTGGGCCTAAGTGAGACCCCAAGTGTCAGGTCCTCGTGGTGGTAATGGGTGGTCATTGTTTAGCTGAAACTGTGCTGTGTCTGTCTACCAAGGGTTTTAAGTTGGCCGGTGTCCTGTGAAGGGCTTGGCAGTGCTGAGTTGGCAGACTTGGGGACCCCTGGCTGCTGATTGTCGGGCCGAGCTCTAAGTGTGGAAATGACATGCCCTTCACTCTCAGGCAAGGTGTTTGTCAGTAGCTCCCCCGTTACCCTCGTGAGCTTGGAGAGATTTCTTGTATTAGCGGCTGGAGTCAGTTGCTATGTCTTCCACATTCCTAGGCTCCCAGCTGCCTGATTCCCAAGGGTAGCTTCTGGTGGAGCCATGGTCAAAGTAGGGAAGGGTACCCTGGGGCTGCCAAGCTCTGGGCACTGGCATCTTTTTTTTTTTTTTTTTTTGAGACAGGGTCTCGCTTTGTAGTTCAGGCTGGCCCTGAGCTCACTATGTTGCCCAGGCAAGCCGCCGCGAACTCAGCAATCCTCCTGCCTCTGCCTCCCGAGTGCTGGGATGACAGGCGTGAGCCACCACGCCCAGCACTGTGGTATGTGGTATTGATGGCTGGTGGGCAGGAGTCACCACACCCAGCATTGTATGTGGTTACTGGGGATCGAACTCAGGAACTTGTGCTTGCGAGGCAGGTGCCAGAACCACTGAGCTAAATCTCTGGCCCTGGGCATTGGCATCTTAATAGCTGTTTGTTAAAAGCTACAGGAGATAGGCAGGGTGGCATATACTTATGGCCCCAAACACTCTAAGAGGCTGAGGCAGGAGAGAACAAGTTTAAGTCCTTCCTGGCCAACTTAGTGAGTCTCTGTCTCATATACAGTTTGGGCTGGGGATGTGGCTCAAGGAGAAGGCCTAAAGTTCATCCCCAGTACAGAGAAAGAAAAGAAAAGGAAGCAGGGAAACACTGCAGGGCCCAACCCAGCTCTTTGCTGAAGAAGAGCCAGCTAGGCCAGCAGAGCCTGCCTGTCCCTGGGAGCTGTCCCAGGGACCTGGGCTTTGTCACTCCTGATGAGATCTGCCTCAGGAGGGACATCAGGTGTAGGAGGGTGGCATGGCGTAGTGCGGAGCTCCATTCATGGCTGGGGAAGTCCGCCACCCACCCAGCCTGGCTCTGGCCGCCTGTCCCCAGTGGCCTCCCACACACACCCGTCTGTGAGAGGAAAGGCTGCTTCAATGAGTGAACATATCTGTTTTAATTTACTGAATTCAAGTAATTTCATAACAAATGAAAACGTGTTTTTTCTCCACTGGGAAGATGAATTGCTCCCGCAGCTGGAGAAGACAGTGCCTCACAGCCAGAGCTGGGCTCTGCTCTAATTCCCAGGCTTCTGTTTCATACTTTCGGAACAGCAGCGAGGGTGCAGACCAGACGTCCATCACTTGAACATTCAGCATTCCTTCCATGATTGAGCATGAACTCTGAGAAGGGCACATACCTCGCTTTCACCGTCTAACAGGGACACTGTCCAAGAACACAAGAAGACATGCAGAGGAGGCTTCGTGCACCAGCATGTGCCGTCAGACGGGGCGATCGGATCTGCACCTGATGGACAGGAGGTGACGGCTGCACCTTGATCACCACACACCAGCATTGCACGTGTGCCAGCATTGCACACGCCTGTGAGTGTGATTGTGAAGCACTGCCAAGCAGAGCGGGCTGCTGCACCATGTCTGTGTGAGAGCAGAGTCGCAGTGCGCTCCACAGAGGGCACCACAGGAAAGCATCTGTCTTATCAGTGGCACCACGGGGGCCTTGGTGTTCTTCCTGCTTTTCCTGACCTTACATTTCCTGTGAGAAGATGGTAGCTCTTAGCCCTGCTCCTGCCTGGTTCTGGGTTGCTGGAGAGTGATCCTCAGGAAGCCTCCTGAGTGCTCCACTTGCTGCCCGTGATGACAGCATGGGCTCCAGGGGCATCATTCAGTTTGGTCTCCAGTGCAGTTTGCTTCATGCCTGTGGTCAGGACTTAGAGGAGCCCATCAGAGCCAGCCTGTCAGGAATGGAGGCCCAGGAGGAAGGGAAGACACAGGAGCACATGCACGGCCCACTGGCCCTTGGGCCGATGCCCACATCTACTCCGGACACCAAGGATTTGCTCCAGTGCTACTGAGGCGATAGCCCTGCACAGGCACCTGTTGTCAGCTGTCCCGCAAAGTATCTGCCCTTCTGTGCATCTAGATCTGTCCTACACTTTCCATTCCCCTCCCTGTTTCTCTCTCTCTCTCTCTGCTCAACCAGGTTCTGAGGGTTCAGCAACCTGCAACCACCAGCCCCCTCACCTTGTGCCATTTCCCTGGCTGTGGTGCCAGCCAAGCCTTGGGCTGTGGTGCCATTTACTGTGATGGGTGTATGCAGTATGAACCCCACAAATGTGAGAGGTGCTTTAGTTCCATATACAGCCCAGGTTTTAGCTGATCACTGTACCCTGTTTACTGCTGCATCCTATTCTTAGTGGTTTCCACAGTGACACATGACTACACACATATGACAGAATGATGTCCAGCCCAAGTGCTGTGCCCAGTTCCCTGTCGAATTGCAGCTGGAATGTTTCTTTTAAAAAATATCTTGTGATTCATTTGCTTGGTCAGCTCAATCATACTTTGGAACAGACACACTAATGTGTAACCAGTTGTCCCAGAGGCACGTGTGACATGTGGCTCCTCAATGTGCCGGGTCAGAGTCTAGTATGCTAGCGCTGTGCTGTGTGCAATCACCAAGGCATGGCCTACAGAGGAGGGGCACAGGGGCACATAAACCTCACTCTTTAAAGAGAAAGATGGCTCATAACAGGTATCTAACAAAGTGACATCCCATGAATGTGCCTTCAACACTTCCAATCTGCATGTGTACACTCACAGTGTGTGCACGTGCACACCAGGAATCGGAGTGAGCAGTTTATAGGACCGAGGCTGGACATGAGCTGCAGTTGTCAGCTGTGCAGTGCTGGCCTCTCAGCCTTGAGTCCTCGTGTTCAGTTCACAGATGGAGCAGCCAGGGCTGTGGCTGGACCAGGGAACTACAGCAGATATGGGTCCTGCTCCCTGCTCTCGCTGCCTGGCAGTGACTCAGGGCCCCCTGCAAGGACCATACAAGGATCCACTGGATCTCAGTACACGCCCAGGTCCAAGTGCTGTTGAGCACTGTCGAAGCAGCTGCCTGGGTCTCTGACTGCATCTCCTCATGCTGAGGACCAAGCACCTATGAAGTGTGGGAAGCACCTGGGTGTGCCATGTGCAACCCAGGAGAAAATAAGATGGGGCGAGAGTGTGAGATGACCTGTCATAGGGGATTCCATATGGATTTACTGACTGTGAATTGTTGGAAACAGCTGTTGTCCCAGAACCTCCCCCACCTCTTCCCCTCCCCCTCCCCTTTCCCCTCCCTTCTCCTCCCCCTCCCCTTTCTCCTCCCCTCCCCTCCCTCTTCCCTCCCTCTCCCTCTCCTGGTACCAGGCAACAAACTTAGGATCCTGCACTTGTGAGGCAGGTGCAATCCCTAACCCAGAACTTCTCTTTTAGAAAGTCAGTTGCTTTCCTGTTTGGCTGATTTGGTTCTGTGTGTGTATGTGTGTGCGTGTGTGCACGCGCACGTGCATGCATGTGCATTTACGTGTGTAGCTGTGACCATTCATGTGCTTGGGCATCAGGGCCTGTGTGTGTCACAGCTTCCAGTGTGTCCAGAATACCTCTGGCCCAGCATGCCCAGACCTGCTCCCAGGCCCATCCCCTCCATGGTGCCTACTTGAGCCCAGCATGCAAGGCCCAAAGAGCTAGCTGCCCATGAATTCAGGCTCTCTGCCCTCAGGCAGAACGGTCAGTTGGGCCCCAGAGCACAACAGAGAAGAAATCACCTTGATCTCCAAACATCAGCTTTTAGTAACAAATGGCAGTTTTAGGATCCCAGTCTTAGTGTTTCTAAGACTCGAGCTCTGTGATCACGCCCCACAGGGCCAGTCCACAATGTCTGTGGTGCTGGGTTACTGTCTTGGCCCTTTGGTCCTCTGAAAGCAGAGCCGGGACCTGACTCCAGGTGCTCCAGGTCCCTGCCAGCAGCACAGGATGCTGCCCTCAGGCTGAGGGGCCTCGCAGTGCAGGTGCTGGATAGGGCTTGTGGTGAGGACTGTGCTAGCAGTGAGAGGCCCAGGATCCACCCCAACACCACAGAAACAAAGAGAAGTGACAACTAAAACAAGAGCTTGGAAAAGGCGTTTGTTACCTGTTACACAGTTAGTACAATGTGAAGCCATCCCACTGAGCAATGGTGTGTGTGTACGAGAAAGATGATGAAAAAGCTTATTCTTGTTTTACCTCACTGAGTTTTAGAGTAATCTGTTATTTAGCAATGTAACTAATATTCTACAGTAAGGCCAATTAAGGTTCTATCACGAGGTAATCTAATTTAGGCGAGGAATAAAGAAACCAGATAATTATAGTTAACTGGAGATAAGTAAACACAAGTATAGGCAATAATTAGAGAGATAGACGTTACCTGGGACACCAGCCATGACCAGCCCTGTGGGGTGCAGAGGCCCTGTCTTCCACACCCCTCACAGGTCTCCTGAAGCAGCACTTCCATCCTACAGGGGCACACACATGAGCACACAGGCCCACGCCAGCCCGGGAACTGTGGGTCCCAAGCAAGCATCTTCCCAAGCTCCGCAGTCCCTGATGAGTGAGTGGTTCTCCAGAAGCCACTGCAGTGTGATCATTGCACTCCTGCTTGTGGGCTGGCTCCTGTACACACCTGCATTTTCCCACTTTGAGTCCAGGGCAACGCTGATGTGTATCACATATAACTGAAGTCCTGAGAAATGAGTTTATCATCCCAGTCACCGGCCCAGGGCTCTGGCATTTCCATCAGGCTACAGCACAGTCTGGCGTGTTCTGCTTTGTTCTAGCATCTTTAGAGGCCACAGCACGCATGCACACGTATCTCTGTGTGTGCACTTACAGATATGAGGACATGTGTGTGTATATGCTCTACATGGGCCCAGCAACACTGATTGTGATGCTTTGAAAAGAATAACAGAAAAGCTCCTCATGCCCAGTGTTCCTCTGATCATGCATGCACCCCTAGCAGGTGACACTCAGTGTGTAGGCTGTCAAGGTGACATGGTAGGTGGGATGCCACTCGCTATCATGCAAAATGAATGTGTCCTCCTCCTTCACACTCCTGCCTGGGAAGTGCAGCATTTTAGGAACCTGGTCAGGGAGGCAGTGTGGTGTGGCTCGAGCAGGTGAAAAACAGCCCCCCCCAACTTCCAACAAGCAGGTATGGGGGGGCAGTACACACAGCCAGCCTGTGGGATTCGCCTCTAGTAACCTGCTCTTGTCTTCATCTGCAGTGAGTCTGGTGGCTTCAGTTCTGTCTGAAATATTGGTTCACAAGGGCTCCCGTGGGGTGCTATTTGACAGGTAAGAGAGGTTTCTGCTGCCATTTCCTTCAGGATATGGTGGCCTGGGGCAGTGATGGAGCCAAAGGAAAAAGTGCATATATCCAACCATGTTTCTGGGTATTTTGCTTATAATGTGGACCACTGGGTGGTTCTGAGGACCCCAGCTTCAATGTTCTACTAAATCATAGCTTCTGCTTTGGAGATTAATGTGCCCTGGATTGCCACACACATTTCATGCCTTCCAGAAGCAAGGTAGGTAGTCAAGGTCATGTGTGGGGAGCCAGGCGCTCCCTAGCCTGCTCCCTGTATCCCCAGGAGAAGGTCACAGGTCCCACAGTGCTCTCTGTTCTGGCTCTCTGGAGAGCACATGTCCCTCTAAGTCCTTCTGAGATTCTGCATGGATTCACAGTTGCCTGGAGCCACATAAAATCCGGTTTCCTAATCTCTGTGAAGTCCTGCTGCATGTTGAAGCTTGGTGAATTCTGGGAACAAAGAAAGCAGCTTCCCATTCTGCTTCAAATCAGGAGCCGTGCCAGCTGAGGAGGAGGGAGAGGCCCCTTCTGCTATGGCCCTGGGCATGTAGCCTGGAGCCTCAACTTGTGCCCTGTGTCTGCCTTGAGCTGTGTCTGGCACACTCCTGGGCTGGTACCTTGGTGCCTCTACTCAAGGAGGACAAACCTGTTCCCGGGACACTTGGCCACAGTTAGGGAGTCGTGGGGTGGAGGCCAGAGGGCCATCTGACCAGGGACTGTTCACCCTGAGGGCCTGTGGTGTGGAACCTCCATGTGAGCATTCAGGAAGCACAGGCACCCTTGAATTCCAGGCCTCTTCCAAGAGTGAGCTTTCCTTAGGTCCCCAGGTCATGCTTCCTTTAGGAAGCACAGTGCACATAACTAGGAACCAGAGGCCCTAGAGCAACTGCTGTGGGGCCATAGGGGCTTCTTACTTCATTCAGTGTCCACAGAGGATCAGGCTGCAGGAATACGAGCTGAATTCTCCAAGCCACCTTGGTTCAGTTACAGCTGGCTTCCTCCTTTCCTCACTCGGCTCCCTCCTCTCTCCTCCCTCCTCCCTCCTCTCAGCAGTGGGGACACGGGAGACTGGACTTCAGTGTGTGATCTGTACAGTGTGCTCTGTGAGGTGTGAATGAAGTTGTGGGACACATGGGAGGGAAACAAATGTGGTGTGCCCAGGCCCATGGCTTGGCCCCAAGGAAAAGCTGAGGGTCCTTTTGCAAATGCAAGGGTCATAGAGCCTAGGTCTCTGAGGGATGTTCACAGCCTTTCCTGTCTCTCTCAGATAACCTTGAGCTTTTCCCACCACTGTGGCTCACAGAGAGACTGTGCCCCTCAGAAGGCCACAGCCTCCCTGCAGCTCAGCCTTTCTCTGGGTGTAGGAGCTGTCACACTGCTGGTGAGGGAGAGAACAGGAGGCCAGGGTGGCATCAGCCCTCCATGACCTCCTGTGGGAATAGGGCAGAGACATAAGCAGCGTTCACCCCAATGTAGACAGTGGCATCTCAGTCTCAGAGTGGCCATGCCCACCGAACGAGACAACCTGCTCCAGCTTTCACCCTGCTGGTTCCGGAGGAGTGCCAGTGGCCGAGGGTCTTGGGTCCAGCCTTCTCAGGGTCTTCCAGGCTGTCAGCAGTAAGGGTGTGAGCAGGCAGGAGGTGGGAGAGGCTCCTCCTCATCTGGCAACAGTGCCTGTGGCAGCACCTGGAACACCAGAACCTGAGCAGCAGAAAGCAGCAGATGGTGCTACCTAAGGACAGGGACCATGTCTGGATGTGGGCACCACCATGGGCTCTGTGCCCAACTGGTCACTTTGTGCCAGTATTCTGCAGTGAAGTGGTGAGCCTGACCCTGACTCAGAGGATATTTCCACATAATTTCTTGCAAGGTGTTATGAGCTAGGAAAAGGAGGAGGAAAAGTGCCGTATAAAACCATGAGCACACCTTGCTACTGGACTCTCAGGTGGCTCAAGAGCTCTCAGAAGCAACTTCTGTGAAATGTGAAGATGACTCAAGGGCCTTGCCTTCCCTCCGAGGATGCCCTTAACAGGACACCCAGGCAGGCACTTCACAGGGGGAAGTCCCTTCCCCAGGGCTGGAGGGTGATGTCCCAGCCCCAGCAGTCCTGGCTCCTGGCCAGGTCAATTCCTGGCCCCACAGCATGGAGTAGACAGGTCAGAGAATGCTCACCCTGTACCCTGGGCTCTACCTGGTGACCTGCTTAACCCTAACCACTTCCTACTCCACATTCACCTGCCTCAGACAGTGGGTTTCAGCCCCCAGACTTGGGGAGGGAGCACAGGTCAGCCCACAGCAACTGTAAAACCAAAGCCACTGTCACATATGGATGCACTGGCCCTATGACCTCTTCAGCAAACTAAAACAAAAGGCAAGGAAGGGGATTTGGGGTGACACTTGTTCCCTAAGAGATCTGTCGCATGTATAGGTGACATGCCATTGGCTACCATGGGCCTCTGGCCCTGACTACCATCTGGAAGGCACATCCCTATTCTGTGCTCAGTGACAGGCATGGAAGGTCTGCCCTGGCAGGTGGTCAGCATGCCATGGAAATCAGTACTGGCATCAGGAACAACTTTCTACAGGAGAACAGAGACCCAGCCCAGTTGTGCGAGTCTTAGTTTAACACCCAAAACTGCCACATGTTACACGTGAGTCAGGAGCTGGCATGCGTGCCACTCGGACTCAACGCAGAGTCCTCCCAGTGTCACTGGGTGTCCTTGGCTCTGGGAATGAACCATGAGACAGGCTCTTAGATTTGGCAGACAGGAAATGAGCGGCTATGCCAGCCCTGGCAGCTGTAGTGTGTGAGATATGACGGGATTTCCATCATTCTTCGTCTTCAGTTTCACCTTTATCTTGAGCTCACCTTTGTAGCAGGTGAGGTGATAAGCTTGCTGCATGAGCCAGGCTGGCTCTGCCCAGGTGGGCTCCTCAGGGCTCCCACCCCAGGCCAGGCTCTTCTGCTTCAGGTAACCAGAGGTGCCCTCCTTGTCTCCCCTTTTTTGGGGAAAAGCTCACAGTTTCCTGAAGTTCTTGAGGCTGTGTTCACAACCTGCCAAGCCTGCCATGTCCTCGGGGCTGCAGAACCTCTGGGCTCAGGATGTTGTCCCCAGGGTGACACTGCCCAGCCTCCCATGGGCCCTACTGGCTCAAGCATGAGACAGTTGGATTCTTTCTACCTTACTCTGGCTATATCACGCACTGATTTTACATTTTGCTTAGACGAAATTAAGCCTCACAATTTTCTGAGACATAAATTTATTATTCTGCTATATATGTTGTTTAAAACATTAGTTTTGGCCTTTCAAAGGACTGGTCAGGTCCAGGGACTTAGCTGACTGGTACCACACCTGTCTTGCAAGCACAAAGCCACAAGTTTGAATCCTGGTACTGTAAAAAATAATAAAAATAAAAATAACAATTTAAAAAAATAACTAAATAAATAAAAGAACTGGTCAAACTTCTGTTCTTCCGTGGACAAGTTCTCTATTGGTGCATGGCATTTCTAAGTCTCAGTTTCCCCTCTGGACAACAGACATCACAGAAATATGCAGGAAGAGTGCTGCATAGTGTCTGTTGTCCAGCGTTGCCATGAAGATTGGCACCATCGTCACCCTCTTGCCAATGAGGATGTTATTAACTCCTATAAAGAGAGATCACTCTGTTTATCAGTGTGCATTGCTATTTCTCACAAAGCAGTACACACATAATTTGTGCTCAAAGCTAGTTCGTTAACTTGTTTTTAAATTTCAAAGCATGCACAGGATTGTCATCAGCCGGCTAGCACGTCGTATCTGAATGTGGTCTTCCTCCCAGGCTGAAATCACTGATTGTGCTGTTTGTTTGTTTGCATGACTGATAGCTCTTCCTTCTCTAGGGACAGCTGTGGGGCCTCACAGAGGAACGGTTTCAGCCTAGATTCCCTGTCTACTTCCCAAGGATAATTGCAGCTTTCAGCTCTCACTTAATGTCCCCAGAGCCTGGGTGGCAGCAACAGCCTGCCGACACTTCCACGACCCTGCCTCAGCACAGAACCTGAAGAAATCAAGGATATCCATGGTCCAGGGGCAAAAGTTCAGGTCTCCTCTGATCTCACCAGACCTCCCATTTGGGCTTCCTGCTTCCTCAGGACACAGAGCCTCCCTGCCCTGAACAGAAAGGAAAATGACCCTGAAGTGAGAGCCTTCCCTCAGTGTTCAGCTGAGGTCTACAGAGGAAGAGCCCTGCAGCCCAGGGGAGGGGAGCACCAACTGCTCACAGGAAGGGTGCATTGCCTAGAAGCTCTGGTGAAAGAAGGTGGCAGATGTGAGGTGAGACCGAAACAGCAGAAAGACCTCCAGGACAGCGGTGAGTCTGAGTGCTCTCAACCTCCAGTGCCCAAACCAGGGCATCTTGAAAACCAGCTTTAGCCCCACCGTGTTGGAGACTGACTCAGGCCAGGAATGGCTGCTTGGCCCATGAAGCCCTTCGTGCTCCTGTGTACGCTCTTCCCCAGCTGAGTACAGCCACCCTGGCATGTTCCTGCGTGTCTGCTTCACGTGGCCAGTGGGCTGCATGATCATTAACTGGATTATTCTCAGCTGGTTCTATGCAAAAGTATGTAACAGTGATTTCTAAACAGGAAAAGATGGGGACAGCCTGTATAATCACAAAAGAAAAATAGGAGTTCCTTTAAAAGTAAGGCTGGCAAACATTAAAATGTGTCTTCATTTGCTACCTTGGCCACAGGCCTCAACATCCTCTCAAGTCTCCCTCGCCCTCATGGGTAAAGCTAATACCTCCTGCCCTGTCTTCCCAAGAAAATATTCAAAAATAACCAGAAAGAGCCAGGAATAGCATTGTCAGAACTTTGGGAAGCAGTCAAAAGTTTGAAGTCTCCAAGCAAATGCGTAACCAAGAAAAAGGCAACTTAAAAGTGAAAGAAAAGTCTGGGAGAATTTTCCAGGGTCGCAGTAGCAGCTCATCAGCAACCTGGCAGAGAGCTGCTGTGTCTGCAGTGAGGAGGAGGAGCAGACCTCACTCGCTGTCCAGCCCACTGGAGGCCACCAGAGGACTATAGCTCCAGACTCTCATCATCAAAGCCCACTCAGTCTGGAGACAGAGGACTTTGCAGAAAATGCTGTCAGCAGCCACCTGCAGGCACCAGGGACCAGAGATTCTGCTCCTAAGGCTGGGGCCCTGAGAACACTGGGCTGCGTGCAGACACTCGTGTACCCACAACAGCTGTTATCCTGGACAGCAAAGTACTGAGCTTTTCCTATGAGTTCAGGAGCTCACCCAGGACGAAGGATCCCACAGCACCTCTACATATCACAGTGCTGAAGTCCTTGTCAGAGCTACGAGGCAAGAAAGGGAAATAGGAAGCACTCAAGTAGGAAAGAAGAAGTAAAATCATTTCTACCTGCAGATGATACAATCTTCTATGTGCAACTCCCTGGAGATGCCCCCAGAACATAAGCCTCTTACAAATGACAAATTTGGTAAAGTTGCAGGACACAATCACAACCAAAAAATAAGTAGTATTTCCATCCACTAAGCATAGAAATTAATAGCATTTATAGTAGCATCCAAAGGACCGGTCAAGAATGATTTTAACTAAGGAAGAGAAAGGCTTGCACTGAAAACCAGAAAACATCACTGCAGAACACAGAGCTTCACCTGCTGCTCAGCCAGCTGCTAGTGCCCCTGTAAGGTCTGGCAGTTCCAGGCCTTCCTGGGTGATGAGGGGCCCTTGTCACATGGGCTGTTTTTGTTGAATGAAGATGGGGCAGGGGCTCCATGACATCGCTGGCAACAGCTGTCCCTCAGCACTATGTCCTAGAGGGCCACCAACTATCAGCTTGACTGGAGCACTTGGTGACAGGGGCCAGACACACCACTGATGACATGCCACAGGAAATGTTGTGTGATGTTCCCCTGCATCCTGCCCTGTGCTCCACAGCACACTGGTCATGCTATTCCTGACAGAGGGGACCAGCCCATGGTCCTGCTCCATCATCTTCACAGATCTTTGACCCCAGTGTCACTAGGATCAGCATGGAACTGGTAGAGTGGACACTGCTGCATCCACCCTGCATGGGCTCAGGTCCCTTGGCTACAATCTGGCCACCATCTGTGACCCACCACGGGACAGCAAGAGCCAGCTCCCACAAGTCTTGGCCCCACTAAGAAAGGAGTCCCGGAGGAAATAGGAAGCTGCCCCTGCTCTGTCTGAGCAGAGCTATAGAGCCATGCCCTTGGCACTCTCGAGCACCCTTTACTCTTGGCTAAGGTGGGAGGGACCCTGGTCTGTGCCATCTGTACCATCACCTGGGTCAGTCACATGCTCTCTCCTGTCTTACTGTGAGAGACCTGCCCACATTTTCCTGTACAAAGCTGGAAACTGGACCATTGTTGCGGTGGTCCCTTTAAAACTGACTGGGACTGGGCCAGGGATTTAGCTCACTGGTTCTGGCATCTGCCTTGCAAGTGCAAGGTCCAAGTTTGATCTGGTAACCATATACAACAATACCAGGTGTGGCTACTCACACTACCAGCAATCAGTAGTACATACCACAGTGCCAGGCATGGTGGCTCACTCAGAAGGCAGAGGCAGGAGGATTGCTGTGAGTTTGAGGCTTGCCTGGGCTACATAGTGAGCTCAGGGCCAAACTAAACTACAAAACGACACCCTGTCTCAAAACAAAACAAAGCAAAACAAAAGCAAATGAAAAAAACAAAACTGACTGGCACCTCATTCCTCACTGTGATCTGTAATTATTCCAGAACATCCGTGCCGTGTAGTCTAAGACAGGAACCAGCCACTTCTTCTGAGGTAATTTTAATCATTAACTATCTAATGCATAACATTATTGATGCTTAGTATTATATCCATTTTCCAAACTGTTTCTCAGAGTCTTGATGTGGGAATAAAATCATGATTCCATGGAAAATTCCACTTGAGCAGGATGGACTCCTGCCTCCCAGCCAGATCCCTTTCTTTCCGTCCTTTAACTCCTGCTTGGGCAGGTCCAAAGTACCAGCAGGGTAGAGGCCTGGCATCAAGAAGGCTCCTGACAGCTCTGGCAAGCAGGGCTGCCATCTCTTTCCACTCAGGGCCACTGAGAAAAGGGTCAGTGCAGAGGTCCAAGAGCCTGCACTTCTGGGCTCAGCATGTGTGGGCCTTGCTCAGTGCAGCCACGAAGGGCCACAAGGATGCCCAGGTGCATGCCCAGGCTGTGCTTCCCAGCATGTGGGGAAAGAGGAGAGAGAAGGGCAGGCCCAGGGCAGGCTCCCAGCTGTGGGCATGCCACAGGCTACAAGGAAAGGCCCAGGGCAGGGTGGCAGAACACAGTGTGCAGACAGATGTCCTGCTTAGCCCAGTGGTCAGGAGACTTGGACAAGCTGCATGGGCTGAAAGAAGCCCTTAGTCTTTCTACAACGCTCTCTCTAATTTGCAGGTGTCTCTCAGGAAGTTCCTCTCCACAGATCACAGCCCTGAAGCACCATGGTCTCTGGAGGTCAGAGCCTTTGAGACTAAACAGCGTTTCATTTCACCCCAGAACCCATCCATCTTCCTGGTCTCTTGCTGCCTAGTTACACTAAGCCATGTTAATGATCTCTGAAACTTTGCACTTCCTAAATTGTTTTAGTGTGTGTGTGTGTGTGTACATGCTTGTATTTATGTTTAAAGACAGTGGATTCTTTCTTGGATATTTGGGGAAGTCCAACCCAACAATGCTAGGTGACTATCCACCCTGCAGGGTTCTGTGAGACTCAGCCTCTCCAAGACCTTTAGCGCCAACACACTTAAGTTCATGTGCAGCTTCCTCCATTTGTGTATGTCTTTGGAGGTACAGGGAGGGTGGGGATGTTGGCTTGAGCTTTTATAACTGCTGGGACTCTGGTGGGACTGAGCTGCACATTAGAATCTGGCTTAAAATCAATTCCGGTTAGCAATAACTTGAGTGGGAACTTCCTGTCATTGGCGGGGTTGAGGTAACCCCAACCGAAGGCATGGGTAGGACACACACTAATGCTCTGGTGACATCTTCACCTCCTCTCTCCAGGCCCTGGGGTGCGGGGAAGTGGGCCTGCTGTGCCAGCCGGAGAGTGCAGGGGGGTGAGGTCCCTGTGTGAAGGGTACCCGTAAATGCCAGGTGTGCCTCTGAGATGCCTAGCCCCGACCCTCTACAGTCTCTGTGGGTGATGAGCAGACCATGGAGACTTGTGCTGGGTATGAGGGTGGCCTCTGCTCAGGAGCTGCCCCACGGACTGCCCTGAGTGCTTCGTGGCCCCAGGGTTCCTATCTGATTTCCTGGCTGATCTTCACCTGCCCAACCCTGCTCAAGGACAGTGCCAGCAAAACTCCATATCTGCCCAGCACTTTTCTCCAAATGTACACTACAGAAACACACTGTGAATTTCTCATTTTCCCTTCATTATTCCACTAAATCTTCCTTAAAAGCCACCAGTGCAATTCATAAAGCAGTTCCTAATGAAGAAGTTGTGCAGACAGGACATGCGGGAGCAGGCGTTTCCTGCACTGCCCTCATTCCCAGGATAGGGAAGAGCAGGCCAGGCCCCACATTTTGCAGCCAGTAGAGCAGCCTGATGAGACGCTGGCTCTCTGGGCTGAGGTTTCCACATGGCTGCAGCCTGCCCTTGGCAGCCGGGTCTCCTGTCCCTTGCCTTCTGGGAGCAGTGGCACAGAATGTGAAGGAAGGGCTGCCACGCCGCCCTTGAGCCAGCCTCGCTGCTTGTTCACCACTTTCTTCTGCCCCTGTGGCTCCACCCCACCCTTGGTGCCACCTGCATTGTCTGGCAGATCTTGCACCCAGTCTCTTGGGCTTCAGTACCTCTGTGATGATGCAGACATGTCCTAAGCATCTGGTAACTCTGGGCTGGTACTGAGTGGTCTACACGGCTAGACAAATTCAAGAGAGCTGTGAGTCCCAATAACCTCAGTGGCACCACGGGGTGAAGCCCCCACCCAGGCTTGGCTGCTGGACTCCTGCTTGCCTTTGGTGAGAGGCAGCAGATGCAGCATGGCCCCTGTTCCTGTCTTAGCTTCAAATACAGCAGACAGAGGCTGCCCAACCAGGCCAGGGCCAGGAACCTGCTCCCTGGGGATGACAAGTGAGAATGCTGCTAGAAAGTGTCTCGGAGCTCTCAGACCCCAATGTGCTGTACACAGCAGTACACAGGGTGTCTCTGGGTGACACTGGCTTATTCTGATCCAAGACTGAGCCAGGTTCTACCACCTATCTCCAGAGAGCAACAGGAAAGTTAGTAATGACAGTGCAGTGTGAAACTTGCTGTCATTCTGATCTGTGCCCAGGCTGTGAGGAGCAAGGCAGATGACAGAAGGTTGTTCAGAGCAGGGAACTTGTGGCCTGGTCTTGATGGATGTGTTTGACATCCAGAGAGGGCTGTGGGCAACCAGGAGGGGGCGCTGAGCACACACAGGAATCTGGAAGGTGGTATCTGCTGTTTGTGCCTCCTCCTCCAAAACAATTTATTATGCTACAATACAACAGGTTTCCAAGAAAGAAGAGACAAACAAGGCCAAAGTAAACTAAGGATGCACAGTCAAACAGAGCTGGGGTGCATGTGGCTACGTGAAGCATTGGCTTTCACAATTTTCCTGCTTGGCCCTGCACCCCTTGGAAAAGCCCATGTCCTGGTGCAGGTACAATGGATCATGCAGAAGGAATCACAGCCTGTGAGCTCATCTGGGTAAAGAAGCCCAGGAGACACAAGACTGAGTCCTTCAGTGGTATAGAGATATACATGAACAGAAAACATAACCTGGAAAAGTAGCAGAGTGGGCCAAGCATATTAACCAGCTTTTCTACTGCTGGACACAACACCGACACCCACAACACAAAGGAAGAGAGGGTTAATTTGGTTCACATTTTAAGAGGGTTCACTCAGTGGTCACCTGGCTCCAAGGCGGGAGCGTCATGGTGGATGAGCCTAGCGAAGCGTTTCTTCCATTCTGGGAAGTAGACCAGCAGGAGGATGGTGCCAGAGAGGGAGGGCAGAGGGACCAGAGCACCCCGGCACACCTAGAGTGCTCTCTGCCAGTCCCCAGGTGGACTCCAGGTTAGTCAGGATGATTCTCCGTCCTCACCACAGTACCGGGCATTCCTGAGCAGCCAGTGCACAGAACTGGGTTCCCAGATAAGGCTCCTCAAAAGGCAAGGAGCTGAGGGTTATGCAGTGTGTCCAGAGCAACAGAACAGAATCTCTGTGTCTGGGAGGTGTTCCCAAGCCGAGGGCCTGTGAGGGCACGTGCATGCAGTGAGATGAGGGGCACGCAGACCACTCAGGTGAGCGCCAGACTCATCATCCTCTGAGGAGAAAGTATCATGTGACAGAATAAGCCTACACTGAGTTGGACGGCAGCGCCTCCTCTGCAGCCTCCTACACCAAGCTCTTCCGGGGGACAATGATAACCATGGTGGTGATGATGGCGGTAATGGCACAAAGACAGTGGTGGCAGTCATGTTGATGGTGGCAACACCAGCAGCCATGTCCCGGGGTCTCTGTCTACTCAGACATTCCTGTGCCCAGATACAACTTGCTTGCAGCCTGGCATCGGTTAGGGAGGAACAGAGAGGGTGCCAGGTTCACACCTGTGCAGTGTCAGATCCTATTCCTCCTGGTGTCACGGCACCTCCTGGGCCGGTGTGGGGGCACACAGGAAGCCCTGGGGCTACTGACTCACACGGGGGAAGAGGAAGATGCAAGCTTCGGGCAACCCCCAGCTCTGGTCCCATCCACTGTCCAGGAACGTGGGTGCAGAGGGTGCAGGTGCTCCCCCGGGGCCCTCTAGCCTTTGTTCTCCATCATGCTGTGACACCCTCTGTGAGCACATGTGAAGAAGCATCAGCCGGAGTGCGGGCCCAGGTGTGACTCTCCATTCCCAGACCAGGAGGAGACCCCTGACTATTCCATGGAGGAGAGGGTACAGAAGCAGGATGGTGCTGAGGACACAGCGCAGAATGTGTGGATGTGCGTTCGCAGAGCACTGCTTGGCTTCTCCCGCGTACCCTGCAGAGGCTCCCACTGCAGACTGGGGTCCTGCCCCTTCCTCCCCTGTGCCACACACCTGTCCTCCTCCAGGCAAGGGCTGCACAGGAAGGAAGCTGTGTCCCATGTGCCTGTCCCTGACCCAGGGCCAGCATGCCAGCAACCCAGTGATGCAGACAGCAACGTGATTGTACTAACCAAGGGGCCCCAGCTCCATGTAGCATCACTGGCTTTGTGTGGATTCCGTCTTCAGCTCTTGCTGAGCTGTGCAGTGGGGAAGACCCTGAACCCCAGCCACCTCCCGTGGCCTGGCCAAGGCTCCTGGAACGCAGTGTAGAGCTGCCAACGATCATTCTGCCAGGATTGAGACTGGCCGGCAAACCCCACAGACCCAGTCCTGCTCGTGTCCAAGCAGCAGGGCCTCCTGCCACCTCTCAGGGGACCTGGAGGGTGATTCCAGTGCTCAGCACCCCGTCCTGGGGGAAAGAAAATGCTGTCCCAGCCCAGGGGACCACACAGACAGGTGCATCGAGCTCTGGGTGGGGTAGACAGGTTCACAGGCAGGGGTCACAGCCATGTAGAACCTAAATTATCCAAGCTAGTTAAACAAATCACACGGAATACAAGGAGATTCTGTGCTTCTTACATCTGTGTATATTTATTCAGCAAATAAGAATCAGCAATTGTAATGAGTAGTCAGCCCACTCCAGACAAAAATGGAAATTCATTCAAAATGGATCCAGAACCTGGATACATGCAGCAAGTTTCTAGAAGGCTGCACAGGAGGAGGGAGGGGGAGCGGGGAAGGGGCAGTGGGTTCTAAGCCCGGATGCCGAAGGACAGCAACACGAGAAAAAGTAACAATAACCTGGACCTCATCATGATCAGCATCCCTGTGCTTCAAGGATGCAGTGCACACGATGGGAAGACAGCTCATGGGATGGGAGGCTTGTGCAAGTCCCGCCTCCGGTAAGAGCCTGGCGTCGCTGACCTATGCAGAACCCCTACGACTTAAGCACCTCAATCAAACACAGGCCAAGGACCTACAGAACCTTTCTCCGTAGGTGGCACAGACAGCCGGGAGGAGTGCTCAGGATCAGCCCTTAGGGATGGGAGCCAGTGCACCTGTGGCGGCTCAGGCGAAGTGATGGCCAGTGAGAGCAGTGGTGAGGAGCGAGACGCTGGGACCCCTGCACTGTGCGTGGGAGTGCAGCATGGTGTGGCTGCTGTGGACGGATGAGCCGCTGCTCGGAAAGCTAAGCCCAGAACCACATGACCTACAAGTCCACTCCTAGTTCTGTACCCCAAGAAAGGGAAACACAGGTCCACACAGACCCTCACACAGAAGACCCCAACAGCCATGTTCCTAACAGCTGTGCATGGAAGTAGTCCATGGGCCATTGCGGGTGGATGGTGGCAGAACCACTGCCATCACACAGAGGGCACCTGCTGCACCATGGGCAGCCCTGGAACAGCAGAAGAAGCTCTCACATGACTTGATTCACAGAGTGTCCAGGATCAGCCAATGTGTGCAATGGGGACAGGTCACGCTGGGGGCAGAAGTGACGCTGGCTGCCGGCGGACACAGGTTCTTCAAGTGGTGCAAACCCCCAGAATGGTGAGGCAGTGGTTATTGCACCACCTGATGAGTATACTGAAGCCACTTGAAAGGCTAACTTCAACTTACACCTCAAAATACCGTAAAATCTAGGAACAAACCAATAGACTAAATCCGCACATCTAGAGCACACACGGGTAAGAGAGGTGTCAGCCTTACACACAAACCCTGTGGAGGAAGAGACATGGGTGACTGTGGGGAAATGCCCTGGGTCCATGGAGAAGCAGGTGAGGAGGGGTAGCTCGGGGCTAGGACTCCTTTGCAGGCGGCCAGTTTCCCAACAGCCACACTGGGGGCAGAAGGGCCCATGGGCCAGCTTCCTTGAGATGTGCACCATTCTGAGTCCGCCACATGCCGGGTCTTGTAGAGACAGCGTCCCTGTCCACATACTGTCACCCTGGGCCCTCTGGCCCTAGATCTCGTCATCATGCAGCGTAGACCTCAAGTTTCAGAAAGGTGGAACATGTGGGCCCAAGGCGGGACACAGCAGTCTGGGCTCCGAGGAGAGAATGCAGCAGCCCCTTCCATGCAGACAGCCAGGTCTTTTTTGAGATAAAAACCTGAGTTAGGGAATAGAATTTAAATCAGCTTTGACCCGGTGGTGCCATTTCAAAAAATAAAAACACGAAAGTAGAATTTAGCTCAGCCTATCAGGGGACTCTGCTTTGTTCCTTTTTGTCCAGGTACTAGCCCACACCTCCTCAGCCTCAAGCCCCTCACAGAACCTCCGGCTCCCAGAGTCATGGCCTGCGGTAGTCACCAGACACTGGACAACCACTTCTTTAAATTTCCTTGAAGTTATTTATCTCATCGCCTTCACTAGGGTCTTGGACCTCACATGGCCTGAGCTACCTTCCCCGCTTTCTGTGCCTCTAGCCACAGTGGCTTTGGTAACACAGAAGGCCATCTCCCAGCGCTCTTTCAAGGGAGTCCATAGAAGTGCTGATAGCAGATGAAAAGCAGCATGCATTTCTTTATCTATGGGCTCGATAATTGAGAGAGAAACATGTGCATGGGAAGCCACACAAATTGTCATGGGTCACTTTGTCCACAGCATGGGTAACTTTAGGGGTGTGCTCCACACACCCAGAGGTACACCCAGATGAGTTGCACATGTCCTCTCATGTTTGAAAGAACACACACTATACCATCAGTGACTTCCAGTAACGCTGTCTCTGTTCCTTTGGCACACTTTGTCTTCCAGGAGATTTAATTTTGCAAGAGCCCTTGGCCAGAATGCTTCACAGCCAGCTGGTTACTGTACACTGCTTTCATAGGTCACTGCCTGGAGCACCAGGCATCATGACAGAGCACTTGCTCAGCAGCTCACAGCAGCAGAGGCTGGATGTGCAAATTGAAGTGATGTCTCAGAAAACCAAGGGCAGGAGGGAGTGAGATTGCTGAGCTGGTATAAACTGGCTCCACAGGCTTCTGAGTCCTTGTGGGTGACCGTGAGCTCATAGGCTATCCTGCAGCCAAACCTGAGGGGCTCCCAGGCTAATACCATGGGCACCTGGGCATCTCATGCCATCCTGCTGCCTCCTGGGTACACCAAAGGTGCTGGCAGTGGCCATGGGTTACAGAACATGGCACCTATGTTGAGACAGAGCTAGAATCAGTGGGCTTGCTATAGATTTCTCACAGGCAAGTGAGGCCACAAAGGTCACAGGAGCTTAAATGACTTACTCTTGACAAGTCCGAGACTGGATAGTGAACCTTCTGACCTTGAGTGTCATTTCCACCAGTTCTGTGAGTGGCTGTGCACCAGGAATGGTGACCTTAATATGAGACATACAGAAGGTCTTCTGATTTTAAGTTTAAAAAATACTGTATATGATAGTCAAACTATCTACTGTTTTGGCACAGAGCACAACTTGGGGAACCATCTCTATAAACCAGACAGTTAATTTTAGTTTTACAGCCATATGGTGTCTGTCACACATGTTCAACTCTGCTATAGAAACAGGAGAATCCTGGATGATATGTTAATGATTGGGGGTGGCCATGTACCAATAAAACTTTATTTAGAAAAACAAACAGTGGGCCCACCAGATGCCATGGTTTCTAGACTCTGATCTGGATCCTTGTGGTACAGAGTTATGGCTTTATTATGACATGCTACACAGTGGGCCCAAAGTCTTTAAATAATTCAACAAAACAGAAGGGAAATACCCTCAGATAGGTCAGTAGGAAAAATCACAAAGGATGGTTTTCATATGAGGTCTGTTGTGTTTGTGGAGCAGTGAGTAGCAGTCTGGTCCACCACACCTCCTTGACTTCCACCTCCAGCTGTCATGGGCACTTCTAACTGGAAGACCACTGCTGTCACACACATTGTACCACCCACCAGACCCTAAGGTGGCCCCAGCGGCTCTGCAAGCCTGTGGGGCTTCAGTGGCTGCCTGTGCCAGTGATTCTTCCCTGAATCCCACTGTACAGCTCCACTTGTCCAGCTGGACTCTGCCAGGGCCCTGTGTAGTGGTCAGCCTTGCTCTCAGCCCTGGGGTTTCAGGAATTGAGGCAGACAGGAAGTGGATATAACTGTGTGGACTGAGGGCCACTGTGAATGGGTAAGGGCAGAATGTATATGCTGTGGGGCAGACTCTCAGCTGCAATGCAATGGGACAGGGTGGGCTGTGGTCAGGAGGACAGGGACTGGCTCTGGAAAAGACTGGAGGACTAACAGGAGATGCAGGTGGTCCACTTGTGAGAGGTCCACTTGTGAGAAGTGAGTCAGGAAGCCTGGGTGCTGTCTGATACAAGAGGCCACTTTCACATCAACCCCAGGTTGAGATGTAGCCTTCAGGGAACTGCTGGGTGGTGAGTGGAGACTATGTTGTGATGATCATGGGGTCTGTAGTTTTTAACATTTTCTCCAAACTAGATTGATCCTTAAACCATGTTTCACAAATGTTACCAAATAATTCATTTTTACTTGGAAATCTTACACAGTCACAGTCCTACTGATTCACTACATTTACTGCCAAAAGAACAGAAAGTTCATAGGAGAAATTTCAGCAGAAAATTTGGGTCTGGTATATGATGGCGCTCTTCCTGCAGACTAGCCCAGCCTCTGACACCACTACCTCCACCTTTAGTAATAGCATCAGTATAGAAGGAATGGAGATGTAGAGATGCAGGTGCAGATATATAGATGCATATGGAGGCAGGTACATAGATAAATAGATCATAGGTTATATGACAGGTGGACAGAGAGTGATGGAGATGGGTGGATGGATGGATTGACAGAGGGGTGGCTGGATAAGAAGAAGGAAAGGTGGGCAGATGGATGGGTGGATGGAAGGATGGATGGATGAGTTGAGGGATGGGAAGAGGGATAGATAGACAAATAGATATAACAATGAATAAGAAAAAAGGCCAGAGGGAAGATGGTTGTACTTTAAATAGCATCACCATTAATGGTCCAGGAAGGATCAGTCAGACAGGAACAGGGGGAACTCTGCAGACTCTGCTATTTCCACCCTGTCCCGAGACCCCATCCAGAGACAGTGCCCTGGGCACTGTGCCTAGCCTTGGGGAGCAGAGGCTTCACTCCCGGCCATCAGAGCAATCACGTCATTCATGGGACTTTTCTTAGCAATTCATGTTTAGACAGGGTTCTGCAAAATTATTTCGTTGACCATTTTCCCCAGGGGTTCAGAGTCTTAGAAGAACCTGCTGTTTTTTAACCATGTAGCCAAAAAGTAAACAGGTGAAAAACCTGGGTGGGGAATAGCCTGGGTGGAGCTGAGAGAAAAAGAACCCATCACTGAGCAGAGGGAGGAGGGTCTTGCAGTATGGTTAGGCTGGACACATTGAGTTCTGACATTGGAGCAGCCAAGGGACCGCTGCCCTTGTACCTCCACCACCATGCCAACACCTGGGCCAACTCCTGCCCAGTTGGCCTGCACCGATGTCAGCTCTCTCTGTCTCTGCAGTCTGGGCTCTGCTGTTGGTGGCATTGGTGGCTTCCTACCATTGACATCTGGCTCTGCTGGTGGGTGGCGACTACTTTCTGCTGCTGCTTGGACCAAGGACTCTGCCACCACATAGTTCTATGCTCTCCTGGGACTCAACCGTGGTGGCCACTCACCTCTGTGTGAACCTGCAAGCTCACCAATGAGCCCTGAGGCTGCACAGCACTTCTGCTTTCTGACAGAAGCCAAGACAGGAATGTACCATGGGAAGGCTTGCATCTCTGCTATTTGTTCAGAGGCCCTTGGGATCCACATCCCCTGTCACCCCACCATCCCTGCCACATCTCCCTCCCTCCCTCCCTCTCTCTCTCTCTCTCTCTCTCTTTTGATCCTGGCCACCCTCTTGGTGTCCTCTGAGATGCTGAAATCCAGGATACACTTCTGCCTCTGCAGTATTCTGCAGAATCCCTCCCAGTTACTTACTGTGCCCTTTCCACAGTGCAGGTGCACTCCTTGCCAGCATCTCACAGAGTAGAGAAGATGGTGCCTTCTGCATCTTCCCAGGAGGAGTCACAGGGCAGGCAAACCTGGGCAAGGGCCAGGTGGGTATCCCCGGGTCTGGGAATACTAGGGAAGCAGGACATATGGGGGCACAGGCACAGACAGTGCCACCCTGCACCATGTGGCTGCAGTGCTCTTGGTGGTGACTGTTTGATACCCGCAGGAGGGACAGATGTCAATGGGTAGGAGGTCTCTGTGCCACCCCTCATGCTGCCTGGCCTGGGGCTGGGCCCTGGGCTGCCTGGGGCTGGTGAGGACTCTCAAGCTCTGAGTGGAGTAGCTGCAGACTTGTGCTGTGTGAGAAGTACCCTGTGTGAGCTGGTGCCATGGTGGGAGAGGGATTCGCCAAGAGCAAGGAGAGAAAAGTGAGGGCTTGTGGTGGCACCTCGAGAGGACAGCAGGGAGTCCAAGAGAGGATGCATGCCCAGGGTGAGAGGCTGAGATATTCATATCTGCTTTTCACCTGAGGAGGGTCTAGCAGTGCCATCCTAGGATGTCACCATCAGGTCAGGGCCACTTAGTTTTCTCTGCTCAGGTCCAAGGACAGCTAGCTGTTTGAAGACTGACTTAATGTTTTTATCAGGGTCCAGTACTCCTGGCATTGCTACAAACAGTCCTTCCAGGTCAAAGTAATTAACACATGCACAAGGATTGAGTATGGCCAGTGGTCAAGGTGTCAGAATAAAATGTGTCTGCATGTGTGGGACGGGGTGCAGTGGAACCCTCAGACCAGGCCTCTGGTGCTGGCTGCACAGTTCTTGAGTAGCTTGTGAGGAGGGAAGCTCATGTTCTGCTCCAGGCTCACAGAGTGGCTGTCAGGTGGTCTGACAGAAACCAGGGCACAACCTGACTCACCAGGGCCTGCACCACTCAGCTCCGCCCTCAGCCTGGTTTGGTGCTTTTGGGCGGCAGCACCAAGGTTACACAAAGAGGCTAAGATTTCATCAGGAGCTTCACCCTGATGAGAGCTGAACTTCCCATGAGCTCCTTGTCTCTCACTCTACAACCCTTTCAACACACATCGATAGTGACTGAACAGCAGACTTCACAGTGAAAACCAATGAGCTGGTAAAACAAGGCCTGTGGGTCAGGGCACTGGGTGTGCAGTGCCCTCTGGCACTTCTCCCAAGGATCGCCTCATACCCTGGTCACTACCAGAGGTGTTGTGCCTTCACCACCTCTCCGAGCCTCTTCCTGTCACCTGGGCCTGAGACTGGGATACTGCACCTCCTTCTTCCCGTGAGGCTCTAGCCAGGCCCTGGGGAGAGCGGGGATTCCAAAGTGGGCTCCTGACCATAGGAGAGTCCTGCTCATTTCCAGGGAGCAGAGAGTGTGGGTCCGCTGGCTAAGGGTGCCAAGGTATGCGGATGCCAAGCTGGGACACTCAAGTGAATAATTCTTGAACAAGTCAAAGCTGCCAGTGTGATGTCCTACAGCTGCAAATGGCACTGACGTCTTCAGGCCATACAGTCGAGTATACAGCCTGGCAAGGTCAGTCTCGGCTTCCAGCAGACTGTGCAGCCAGTGCTCTCACCTTTGCCAGGAGTTTGGGGCATGCAGGGAAAGATCCAGGCACAGGACTGGTCACGCCCACAGGCTGGGGCTGCAGTAGGGGCTTCTGTTCTGAGACCAAGTGGGGCCTGGGATATGGGGCAGCAGGAGGGAGCCAGGAGCCCTGTGGCTGGGAGCCTCCTGTGCCTGGTCCCCTGTGGGGCAACAGCCACTGCTGTCTTCAATGTCCTCCCATCTGGCATGGGCTGGGCCGTGACACAGCGCTGGCCCCTCCTGTCCAAACCCACCAGGGCCCAGCAATGAGTAGTGCTGCTCCAGGCATGGTACAGTTGTCGTGAGGGCTCTGCGTCTCCTCTCCACTGACCCCCTTAAGAACAGATTCTGCTGTGCTATTTCTGAACTGTCCCTGCGCATGCATTTATCCTGCTGTTCAGTGGACTTTGGCCACCACTTGCTCCAGATCCAGGCAGGGCCAGGTTTACAGAGGGATGGGTCCTGCTTCCCATTCCCTGGGGACCCCAAGGGAGGGAGGCTGCCACCACATGACAGAGCCATAGCTCCCAGGGCCAACTGCCGTAGACCCCCAGCTCTGGAGTGAGAGCAGGGACCCAGGAGGAGCTGGGCCACCCTGAGATCTGCATGAGGAGGGAACCTTGCCTGGTCTTCAGGGTGGATGAGGAGGACCTGCCAGAAGGGCAGGGGTAGGAGGAGGCTGCCTGGGAGGAAGTGCTGACCAGTGGTGAGGGTGGAGGTGAGGGCAGGACCGCAGGAGAGGCCTGAGGCCCCCCCTGTGGGACATGGCAGAGCACGAAGGGAAAGTGAGCGAGCCGGAGGACATGCTCACCCTGGGAATGTGCTGCGCAGCGGGGTTACCCAGAACACAGAAACTCAGTAAACAAGGCAGCAAAGACATGGAGAGATGAGGAATCTTGAAATAGCTGCCAGATTCCATGCAAAACCCCTGCCTGCCAGACCCCACTGTGTCCCGGGCTGCAGGGCTGGAGGCAGGGCTGGGCAACTGGGTCAGGAGGCCCTGACCCAGTGAGAGCTCTCTAACCTGAGGGACCAGGGAAGGAGGGGTGCCGGCAGGAGCCCTCCACAGTGCTACCCACGTGTCTCCAGCTGTGCACACTGGCTCCCTCCCTCGGCCTCTGGGCAAGCTCTCACACTGGCTGCGATGCTCCGCCTCCCCATGGTTGAGGCTGAGCCGAGTCACTCTCTCCTGGACATCGCTTACACTGTACTTTGTCTGGCAGCAGCAGACACCTGACAGCGGCTGTGGCAACAGCGGCATATGACCTGCAGGCCCCTGAGATGTCCCAGAGGACAGCACAGGACTTGACCAGAGTGAGGCTCAGCAGGTGATGCCCACAGAACAGACTGAGCCCTGGAAAATCCCTCCGTGACTGAGTTCTGGGTGCTGTAGTCTCCTTCTAGAGGTGGTTTCTAGTTCCTTCTGTACTGAGCAAAGAATTGGTCAGGCAGTATCAAGGTTTTACATGTATTAACATAGGAAAAGGAGCAGGCCCTGCAGAGGGAATTTGGGCCGAGAGGTCTAGGGCATGAGAGAGGAGCCTCCAAAAGAACACTGTCGGGAAAGGAGCACGGACTGCACTTTTGTGCTCTCCTCTTGGGCCGGGTCAGGCCTCAGCTGTCTGAGAGAAGCCTGCCTGAGTTCTCCCGAGAAGTCTACTGCAGGGCTCGCATGGCCCTGGGCTCTCTCAGGAGCAGCCTCTCGCACCCTGTTCTCTGCCTCGCCTCAGAATTAAAACCCAAAGAGCCCAATTAAAACATGCTGCTATCTCTCTGGGAATTGGCAGGTGCACAGAGGCACATGCGAACCCTGGGCCCAGTGTGTGCTCAGGGTTGAATCCCAGAGGGCAGATGCTGCGATGGCACTGTTGCCCACCCCAGAGCCATCCTTGCACCTCTGAGTCACTCTAAAGGCTGCCCCACATGTGGGGGTGTAATTGTGGTCGCTGTGCTTGGCAACCACACTCTGTCTCAGTCCTGTAATAAGGAGAATTTAGTGCACGTCATGTTTAACACTGTTCCAAAACTACTTGCTCTAACGCATGCATTCCTTGCTGGGACTCAGGGCAGGGTTTGGCTGCCCAAGGACTTAACAGTGTATTTGAATTGAGCATCCCGGCTGGATCAGAAATAGAAAGCTGCCTACTTAGCCTTTGTCCAGATGTGAGTCACAGATAACACTGGCGGGAGAAAGCCACCAAGATTGTGAGGCTCCTGGTTACTGGCTGGGCTGTGTCTCCAAGCCCCAGACAGTGTGCTAGTCTGCTGAAGTCCCTCCATCCAATGGGCAAAGGCCACTTCCCCCTCTCGCAGCTGTGCTTTGTCATGGGTATGGATTATACCTTTATATCTTGAAACAAGATGACCTGCCAGAGCCCTGGGGACATGCTGGGATCCCCAGCACACACCCCCAAGATGCTCCTAAACCACGTGCTCTTGCATGTGGAGAGAATACAGAGAGAACCATCCAGCAGATATTTATGGGACCCATCATGGGCACAGGCCTCCATTTATTAAATGTGGGTCTATTTCAGGAGGGTTGTTGATTGAAAATAGACAATGAAAATCTTTCAAGATGACTGGGGTATTTATGAGCCTATTTGTCTTTCATGGGCCGTGTATCACTCCCTTCAATTTTTACCTTTGGCATAAACCAGTGACAAACTGCATAGTTACCCTGTTATCTGGTGATTCCAATAACTCAAATCGTCAGAGCAGCTCTGCGATTCTGGTGCTGTGTCTGGCAGTGTTTTTAGTGTTCTGATAAACTTTCACATAGATCTTGGCTACCGCTAGGCTTCTCTGCTTAGAGGATACCTTGTTCTTCACGGCTCCCAGTGACTCTGCCACATCCCAGTGCCTGCTGTGCCCAGTATTTTCTGGGAACTGAGCTCCAGTACCGTAGGGAGTTTAAGGCTCAGGCCACAGCTTTAGGATTCAACAGCTGATGGGGTTTCAGGGCTGCAATCCAGGTGGCCTCTGGCCCAAGTGTTCAAGGTTCCATATCAGTCAGCTCCAACTCCCCCAACACAGACCCTGGCTCGTTTCTCTCACTGGAGGAGACTGAGTGCGAGGTGGAGGAGTAGACAGGGCAGGTGTCTGGAGGCTCCACCCTGTGTCCTCACACAGCTGCCACCTGGCCACTTCTTGTGAGGGCTGTCCCACTGCACGTAGGATCACATCTCACTTCCTCACCTCCACAAGGACTCACCCCCAACACAGTGGCACCTGCTGTGTTGAGGTGAAGCTGTCAGTGCCTGCACTCAAGGGGGCATCTTTGGTCCTGCACCCCCAAAACACACTGCTGTCTTCTTTTTTTAAGTTGAATTCTTTATTGGTACATTTTATATACAGTTCACAATCACACTCAACATTGGGGAATTTGTACCAGTATATGACACAAATTAACTCTCATCTTTACCCATATCCCTACCTACTCTACAAACCCCTAGGCCCTATATTCATTTGCTTTCTTTTTCTTTTTAAATCATATTTATTCTTTCCCCTCATTACTTTCCCCTACCACTTTCCCTTTGAGTATTTCCTATTTCACAAACTCTCATACATTCTAGAACTCGGTTACTTCTACAGGTTCTCATACCAGAGAAAAGATATGGTATTTACATATCTGTGATCTATTTATTTCACTTATTAGTGTGTCCTCAAAGTTCACACATTTGAATATAAATGTCTCAAACTTGTCATTCTTTATAGCAGCATAATGCTCCATTTTATTAAAAACACATCTTCATCCAGTCTCCAGTTGGACATCTGAATACTGCTATCTTCTTTCCCTCTCTCTTCTGTTTCTTTTTAAATGAGGGGTCCCATTTCCACTGCAGGGGTGCTAGGCCCGAGTGGGACCCTCGTCCTGGGGCATGCTGAAAAGGAGGCAGGGAGTCCTGTGCCCACAACCAGATGGATCCCCATCTCCAGAGCCTGGATCAGGCCTCTGCCAACAGAAAGCATTTGTTGCTTGGGCTGTACCCCCCAAGTCCCACCTTCAGCATTTCATATCTTTATGGTTTAGAGTGAGAACATCCACCAGATTCTTCTGTGGGGCACCTGGGTCCTAGGATACTGTGTCCTCAGTGGACTCATGCTACTGTGAGTTCAGCAGCTGAATATGCTGCCAGGTGGGCACTGCTGTGCCCAGGACAGGCACATCTTCCTCACTGGGTCCTCCCTTCTCTCTGGCTGCTCCCCTCAACCATGCACTCTGCCCATCCTGCCCTGGAGCCAGCTGACCATGAACTAAAACCTCTGAAAACCATGAGCTAGAATAAACCTCTCCTGCCTGAAGGTGTGGGAGTCAGGCGCCAGGGATAAGGAAGTGACTGAGGGGCCAGGAATATAGCTCAGTGGCACTATGCCTGCCTGTCAAGGGCAAGGTCCTGAGTTCAATCCTAGGTACAGGAGGGGAAAAAAAAAAAGAAAATGATATTCCCATGGCAGTGCCCATACATAGGGTTGGAGCAGCCAGGGTAGCACAGTCACATGAGCCCTCGAAGGCGGACATGCCACCACCAAGGGCCAGGGTTAAGGCCACACATAGGGCTTCCTGCACAGCAGCTGGGACCTGCAAAGGGCCTGTCTGTTCTTCCCAACAAGCAGAAACCCCAGGGAAGGTTCCAGGTGCCTTGCAACAGTGGATCCCATGGTGCCTGATGCAGTGTCAGGTCCTGAGTTCAGGGACCTAGGGTATCACAGACCTCCCTTATGTCTGCACCTCGCCCTGGGCTGTCCTCCCACAGCATTCTGGCCTCATGCCTGTCTGGCCTATACTGGATGTCTCTAGGTACAACGAGTGCTGTGCTCATGGCTCTTCTCCAGACATGTGATGGCTGGGAAGTTTGTCTTTCCTGAGTGATTTCCACGTTTGTTCTTGGTTCTGCCCTTCAGCCAAACAGCCACTTCTGTGAAACTGGAGTAGACCTTTACCCAGTCCAGGTTTGGCTGGTTCTCCTCAGCTTCTCAGAGGTCAGTGCCAAAGGGCAGGTCTCCAGATCCCAGGTGTGGTTCATCTGGCAGAACCCTTTCTTCCCTCTGAGTGAGGGCCCACCTCACAGCTATCTGCCCTCTGGCTGGGCCTGAAGGCCTCCTCTGCCTTCATCTCAGAAACCTGAGATGTTAGAAACCGAGAGCCACAGGCCCTTTGGGCAACAGCAGCGCTGAGCGTGTCAGCTGTTCCTGTCGTGGCTCCTGCTGTCGCAGCTGCTGTAACTAAAAGGACAAAGCCTTGAACTCTGCCATGTCTCCCTCCAGCTGCTCCATGTGCACTTCTGGCTTCACTCACAGGCCTCGAGGGAGATGACAGGAGTCATACTTTCCTCTGCTTTCTGACTGTGACACGGGAAGGACAGCACAGTGGCTCTTCTGTGCTCTCCTTCAACGTGGCCACGTCTGTGGTCACCTGTCCTCTTCTCCCAAGGATTCAGTGTACCTGGCAGGCATCTCCTTGGAGGATCAGGGTGTCCCTGGGCTCAGGGCATGGACACTATGCAGCATGGATACTGGGCAGCATGGGAGGAAGGCCAGCTGGTGGGCTGGAAACGGCAGGGGCAGCATGGCCAGTCCTGGCACCTCTCACTAGGTATCTCTGAAGCCATGTTCCATTCTCTCCTCTGGGCTTGACTGGAAATGGAGGAATTAAAGGCTTTTTGTGTTTTCATGAGTTTGATGGGGCCAAGTGCAGAGGTCTGGGGAAAGTCCTGGGCTCCTGGGGTCTCCAGGCTCTGAGCTGAGAGGGCAGGGTTGGAGTCAAGGAGCTTAGCTCCCGTCACCACTGTCAGGAAGGGAAGCAGCTATCCATGCACTGTGCCTGCACTGAGCCTGTCCTGGCCCCCACATCGTGCCACCACTGTGCTTCTCAGTCCTTCCAGTCTTCTTCCATCCCTGCTCTGCCTCACAGCTGCTTTCAGATACTTTCACCGAGCATCTGTGGCAAGACTCAGGAGCATATGGGGGTCTCTGGGCACCCAGACCACAGGGCGGGCATGCTGTAGACTGGTAGCCTGCATCTTTGCAATGCAAATGGCCAGCCTCAGGCAGGGCTCCAACTTGCCTTTATTGCTTACTTCATTGCATGTTAGCTGCACCTGCTTAATGGCAGCAGCATCTCTTGAGAAATGATGAACTGAAACTGTAGGTTACAACAGAAACATTTCAGTTACCATGACTGAGTTGAACTGAGCTGCTGCCTGTGGAAAAGCACAACTTGCTCTGTCGATGTTAGAGATAAAGTGCGCAAAAAGCCTGTTACAAACGAAGCCTCCTCTGAGACAATGTCTAGACCTGTGATTCCCCTGTTACAAGCTGATGTGACAGGAAGCTGTGTGAAGGATCCACGTGAATGAAGAAAGGATGGTTGTGGAATTAAAGGTGCCATTGAGTTCATAGGCAGGACACTGTGTGTGGCCTGAGCTGCTTACACAGCTCGCCATCGCTCGTCACCCTTTCCAAGGGCTGAGTGCTGGCTATTAGTGCAACAAAGCAGTGGGGGGTGCTGTCTGGGAAGAGTGATGTTGCACTTCCACCTAACATCTGCACTGAAGGACTAAAAGTTTATAAAGTTTAGAAAACACAGGCATGGGGATTTTGCACAGGAATGTGACCATTAGCCTCATGTTGGACCTCACAGGTATCTTGAGTATAATTCCAAGGGTGGGGAAGGAAGCTCTCCTATTTGCCCTTATAGAATAATCCTCAGGAAGTTGTTTTTCATCAAAATTAGATCTAAAGGGGGAGCCTTTCTCATATATTGGGGAAGAGTTCATCCTCTGGGCCTGTTATGGAGCTTTAACAGACTGTTGAAGAGCCCATCCAGGGCAAGGACAGGTGGGTCACCAGGATCACAGAAAAGGAACATGAGGGCTGGGTAAGGTGGCACACACCTTTCATCCCAGCACCCTGTGAGTATGAGGCAGGAGCATCACAAGTTTAAACCCAGCCTCGGCTATTTAGCACCTTAGCAAGACTGTCTCAAAATAAAAGTAAAAAAAGGCTGAGAATGTGGCTCAGTGTGAAGACCTCTGGGTTTGATCCCCAGGATAGAAAGAAAGGGAAAGGAAGGCAAGGGAGAGGAAGGAGGAAGCACATGCAGTTGTGGTGTTCAGACCTGAATGACATCCAGTTTCACACCAACTGCTGATGCACATTGAAATAAGATTCCATTGTTTGCAAAGACTAACAATAGCCAGTGTTAGCAAAGGCTTGGGAAAATGAGCTCTCTTGTGTTTAGTGTTTATATATAACGTATGTCTTGAGGTCAGTCTGCAATTTAAAACAAGCATAACTTTCTTCAAAGTGCAGAATGGGGGGACTAGACAGACATTTCCATTGTGTGAGCATGGCCGCAGGTGCACTGACAGTCCATCTGCCCCATCAGGCTCAGCTCCCAGGATTGTTCGCCATGGAAAGGAAAGTTGCTG
>PVIC010004002.1:37834-65422 GCA_004025085.1 Thryonomys swinderianus | reverse complement strand
TTTTTGGAGATAGGGTCTCGCTTTGTAGTTCAGGCTGGCCCTGAGCTCACTATGGCGCCCAGGCAAGCCGCGAACTCAGCAATCCTCCTGTCTCTGCCTCCCGAGTGCTGGGATTACAGGCTTGAGCCACCACGTCTGGCATTTCACACGCACTATTTCTAATCCCACATGGTCTCCACGGTGAAAACCAGGCAACTGAGGCTTGAAGACGGTGCCCACCGAGGCTTTGTGCCCCACCAGGCTCATTAGGTTGCACGGCCCGTGCTTTTCTTCCTCTTCCCCTCCGCCACCTGTCAGCGGGAATAACGCCGCACTGTGTGTCATGTCTGCATGTGTGAGCATGTATGCATGTGCATGTATTTACATGTGAGTTTCATGTCAGTATGAAGGCCGTGCAGGGCAATCTGAGAGAGCTCAGAGCCGCACCTGGAAAGGAATCTCCCGTAAGTCAAGGCGTAGAGAAACGCACAGAGCCCTCTGCTTCCCCAGGGGCACAGGGACAGTCGGCAGGGACCGTGCCCAGGCAAGGGTGGGGCAGCCACAGGCTAGGTGCCTGCTCCCTGTGTCCCCTGAAATGTGCCGTTCGCAGGCAGAGGTGCTGCTACGCTCCACAGGGTCCGGGCTGGCGCTGCTCACCCGCTCTTCTGGGTAAATGACTGGCAGGTGTAGAGTGGCAAGGTCAGCGGGCCGGGCCAAAGACAGTGCACCTCTGCACTGGAAGGGGCTTCCAGCAGGGGCAGAGACCAGTGGGCAGGCCTCCGGGGAGGCTGTGAAAGGGTGGAAGGTCAGGGTTCAGCTAGGCGGCTGTGCAGCCATTAAAGAAATACGGTCAAAGAGTCCTGCTTTCCCCCGGTTCATACCGCGTTTCCCCAAGTCTGATTTGACCGGAAAGTAGCCACAGACAATGTTCCAGGCGCTGAGACACAAGTCCCACCCGGCATACGCGCCCTGAGTATCCCGGCTCGGGCAGAGGCCGGGAAGGCCCGCTGCAGCACAGAGGGGCGCGCTGGGCTCCACAGCAGTGTACTGCCGTCCACCCGGACGTGAACAAGCTACAGTCTGACTTTGCCACCGACTCGGTAACCACATCCCAGCTCAGCAGACGCCCAGGTGGCGGCTCCTCTGGGGAAGCGCGCGCTGCGCGGACGGAGGCGCTGAGGCCTAGAGCGAACGCCGCTGTGTCCGACACGGACCTTCGCAACTCAGCACCTCGAGCGTGCGACGGGCACACTGCACGCCTGCGCGAGAAATAAAGAACCGTCCTCGGAGCTCTGCCGCCGTCACTCGCGCGGCTTCTCTGTGGAGCGTCGTTCCGTTCCCGCGGCCGTGTCCATCCTTCCGTCACCCTGGACTTTGCGGCCGCTCGGTGCAGCCTCCGCCCAGACTGAGATCGGGCGCGCGGGCAGCGGTCACAGGAAGTGGCACAGCCGTGCACCCGCACACCATGGCGGCTGCACAGCGGGGGCTCCTCCCGGGCACCCACGCAAGGGGCCGCGCCGGACACGGCCCGGCCAGGGGCTGCAGGGAATGAGGTCGCGGGACCTCAGGACCGAATCCGGGACTCGGAGAGGACTTGCCGCTCCGGATGGAACGGGACTGTGTCTGAGGAAGGGCGGGTTTTTGCACAGGAATAAACGTAGATTATTATGCATGAAAAAGAAATATGACCAAAGACATCCCGGGGAATAGGCCGTTGGCAAGTTCTTTGGAGCCCAGTCTTACTTGGGAAAATACAGTATTAATGATATGAACATTTAATGTATATTAAAATTCTTAACACGCACATTTTAATACTTGAGAATTCTGGGTTCGCGAACCAGACCTGCTCTGCGCACAGCCGCCGCAGCCCAGCCCGCAGCCGGCGCGGACCCCGCCGCTCACCATCCTGCCCACCGCGCCCGCTGGGCAGTGACCCTCCTGAGCCCTCCTCAGCCAGGCCAGTTTCCAGGTGTCCAGCGTACCACAGCGGGTGCCACCCCCAACTCCAGGAAAACGGTCTAAATTTAAATCCTGCTAGCTCAAAATGGCTCAGCAAGCAGGAATGCGCACCTCGCACTGGGCGCTCGTTAGATTTCACAGGCACAAAACCGCCTTGTTTAAGCATACACGCTCACAGATGACTTTAGGTGATTAAAAACCTCCAAATTTGCAACATAAAACAGTTTTAAATAGCCAGAAAAAAAGGACGCCTAAGGAGAGCAGAAAGAACTAAGGAGAAGATGCCCTTGGTCTTCTAAGAAGGGCAGTCTTCAGCACGCTGCACTTAGACTCCCCTTTATGACCAACAAATTAAGCCAAACGGAACTAGGGGTCTGAAGGCCCTGGTTATAATTATCCCTTGCCCCAGGTAATTCCCCTGCCCAAACTTCAGTTTCTATACCCTTAAAATAACGGGCTTGATCCCAGCACTCAGGAGGCTGAGGCAGGAGAATTGCCCCAAACTGGAGACCAGACTGGACTACACAGTGAGTTCAAGGCTAGCCTGAGCTATATAGAGACCCTGTCTCCAAAAAAGTAGCAAAAGGGTTGGAGGGTTAGCTCAGTGGTTCCAGCGCCTGCCTCGCAAGCGCAAGGTCCTGAGTTCGATCCCCAGTAACCACATATAATGCTGGGTGTGGAGACACACCCACCAACAATCAACACTGCATACCACAATGCTGGACGTGGTGGCTCACACCTGTAATCCCAGCACTCAGGAGGCAGAGACAGGATTGCTGAGTTTGCGGCGGCTTACCTGGGCACCATAGTGAGCTCAGGGCCAGCCTGAACTACAACGCGAGACCCTGTCTCAAAAAGCAAAAAAAAAAAAAGACAGAATCTCGCGTTGTAGTTCAGGCTGGCTCTAAACTCACTTTGTAGCCCAGGCAAGCTTCGAACTCAGCAATCCTCCTCTCTCTGCCTCCCGAGTGCTGGGATTGCAGGCGTGAGCCACCACACCCAGCACTGTGGTATGTGGTATTGATTGCTGGTGGGCGTGAGTCACCACGCCCAGCATTGTAATGTGTTTACCAGGGACTCAACTCCGATCTTGCAGGCACTAGAACCACTGAGCTAACCCTCCAGCCCTCTGCTTTCATTTTTTAAAGAAATTCACATTTCAGAAAAACAAGCAGGTTCAACTTCACTGTAACGGAGTGGACAGTGGTAGAACAATAGCTCTGAGGAGGATGACTGGAACAGATAAAATGCAGAACATGTGGGCTGGACATGATGGCTGAGACAGGGTAATCACTATGAGTTTGGGGCCAGTCTGGGGTACACATGGAGACCCTGTCTTGAGAAAACAAAACGGAATGAAAATAAAACATCTGCCTGACCTAACAGGAGAGCTTGTCAGGAGCCAGGAGTGGGGAGCCAGGTCTCAGAAGGGGAGGCTCCCTTAGAAGCCCCATTTTCTGTGTGTCCTTTTCCCACTCAGTGCCTGTCAGCCCTTAGCTAAGAGAGCAGGCAGAGGACAGCTGGGCAGACCAGGGAAGCCTGGAGGAATCAGGTCCTCCCGGCACAGCGGGCAGGCTCAGCTGGAGTCCTGGTCGGGAGCCTGGGACAGTGCCAGAAGCTGTTAGGGCAAGCAGCAGCCAGAAACGGAAGGGCTGGTTGGCAGCAGAGTCTGAGGGGCTCAGCACCAAGCAGACAGAATGGGACTTTAAGGCCTTTAGGGCAGGGACTGGGGGCCCCGGGGCACCCTGGGGGCATGGTACTGGGACAGAATACCAGGGGACAAAACCTTCAAATTCTGCAAAACAGCGATCAACAAGGAGTAGACCAACCACATTCACACACTGAGAAAGGACGGGACGGGCACCCTCAGAGGGGAGGAGGCACTGCCCAGCACATCCAGGGACACAGGTGGATGCTGGGAGAAAAGGTGCCCACAAACAAAGCAAGAAGACCATGAAGAAAACCAGAAAAGACCAAGACCCACATGTTGGAGTTACTAAGTATGGTTTTTAAAATGGTTGTGATTTATATATTTGAAGAAATAGAGAAACATTTTTATATTGTTCACATGAAACATTTATTTTAAAAGAATCTAACAGAAATTCTAGAACTGAAAAATACAAAGAAATTAACAAGCTGTCCAACCACAGATTTGACATAGCAAGAGAGCTAGTGAGCCTGAAAACAGGCTGATCAAAAACAAATTTTTAAAAAATGACTGAAAGTACAACTAATAGAGTGAGAAACATACAAAAAAATATAAAATAACTCTTTGAAGTCAGAGAAAGAGGGAAGAGAAAGAATAGTTTTAGAAGATAGCAATAGAAAATTATGAGCCACACTGAAAACCCCAAGTAGGATAAAGACAAGGAAAACCTAGGAGACAGCTGGACCAAAGGTAGAGAGAAAACCATGGAGAAGAGCAAAACAAGACTCTTAGTCAGACAGCAACAAGACTAACAGTCAATTTTTCCAAGAAAGACTGACAGCCAGAAGACAACCTGCATTGCTTGTGTCTAAACGTCCCCAACGCCCACGCGTTCATTGGCTGGGGCTTCCAGAGCTGCCGCCAGGCTGTGTGATCGTGGGTGAAGAAGTGTGGTAACCAGATCACTCCACTGACTGGCTTAGCATGGTTCATGGTGCGGGTAACGGGAAGACCCACCGTGGGTGTGGGTGGCACCACCCAACAGCTTTGTAGCCCATATGGGATAAAAGGGAAAGAGAGGCTTGCTATGCTGCCTCCTGCCTGCCCTGCTGGGGACTGTCTCTCCTCTGCGGTTCCCTCTACCTGCCAGCCTGCCCTGGAGCCAGCCGCCTATGGGCTGAAACCTCTACACACTGTGAGCTGAAGTAAACCTTTCCTCCTTTAGCTTCAAGTGCTGGATATTTTGTCCAACAATGAGAAAAGTATCTAAGACAACTATGCAATGAAATCTTTGAAGTAGAGATATCTATCTGCCCTGAATTCTTTTTTCTTTTCTTTTATTGTGATGGGGTCTTGTTATGTTGCCCGTACTACCTGGAACTAGCCTTGAACTTGAGCTCGCATGTGTCCTGCCTCAGCCTCCCCAGTACCCCACTTCTAGTTCCTCCCAGGTCGGCACACCCAGTGAAACTACCCTTTAAAGAGCAACGGTAAAGCTAATTCATTTCCAGGTCAAAATATCTTGATGAGTTTTTTCTGGCAGAGGTGCCCTTCAGGAACTACTGAAAGGGGTCTGGGATGCAGGAGAAGATGACAATGGGGACACACAGGAATTCAGGAAGAAACAGCCAACAGTGACCAGAGTGAATGTGTGGGTAAATCTGAGACGGATTCCAAAAACATGAACTTCGGTCTCTCATGGGGGCTTAAATAGATGGATTATAAACATGTTTCACAAAAGGGATAAGGTAGAACGGGTCAGGGAGGAGAGAGAAAAAAACGGAGTCAGAGTGTTTAAGATCCCAAAGTTGCCTGGAATACTATTCAGCTAAAATGCAGTGTAACTGTACACACAAGAAAGAAAAGCAAAATGAAAAATGTATAATTAGATGTTATCAAAGAGGATAAAAGAAAAGTTTAAAATAATGCTTGATTTAAAAAATAATAATAATGATGCTTGATCCAAAAGAAAACAAAAAATGCTGGGCATGGTGACACCTGCCTGTAATCTTAGCACTTGGGAGGCTGAGGCAGGAGGGTCACTGTGAGTTCAAGGCCAGCTACACAGTGAGACCTTGTCTGGAAAAAACAAAAACAAACAAAACAAAACACAGAGTATACAAATAGCAAATCAACAGTATATATAACCTATATAAATAATCAAATAAACCTATATAAATAATCAAACCAGACATGAAATTGTTAGATTTTTTAAAACTGATGTATATTTTACTATTGTTTTTTATTCTCCATATGAAAGACAAATATAAAGAGGTAGGGAAAAACTGACCTAAAACTGCTTATAAAAGATATAAATTAAAGATAATGGCACAGGAAAATTATGAATGTGGGTAGAGATACAATATATATCCATTAACCCTAATAATGTTAAAACAAACTTTAAGGTAGGAAATAGGGCTAGAAATAAAGAGACATTTCATAATGAAGATATAACAACTATAAATATGTATATTATGCACCTAATAGCATAGCCTCAACATTACAAAAAGGTAAAACTAGAAAACATAAAAAGAGGAATAGGGCAATTCAAAATCATAATGCACAGAACCAAATGATCGGTATGTTTTCTTTTCAGACACACACACACACACAATAAACATATATGAAAATGAACCAAAAATAGGGTCTCAAAAAATTTCAAAAGACTAAAATCATCCAAAGTATATTCTCTCTACAGTGAAAATAAGCAGGTACTCAAGGGCAAGCAAGTAACTAGAAACTCTCCCAACCACTTAGAAATTCAGAAATACATTTCTATGTGACCCTGTGGGTCAAAACAATCAATCACAATGAAAATATAAAACATTTTAAACCAAGGAATAATAAAAATGTGGCAATAATGCAAGATGCAGCAAAAGCTGCGCTTACAGGGAAATTTATATTCTAAATGAAAATATTTTAAAAAGAAAAACAGCTGGGCGTGATGGCTCATGCCTATAATCCTAGCCCTCGGGAGGCAGAGACAGGAGGATTGCTGAGTTCGAGGTTTGCCTGGGCTACATAGTGAGCTCAGGGCAGCCTGAACTACAAAGTGAGACCCTGTCTCAAAAGAAAAGAAAAAAGAAGAAAGAAAAGCTGAAATCAAAGATAAAAACTTCTATCTCAGGGGAAAAAAAATCCAAAATCACAAAGGAAATAATAACATAAAAGTAGGAACTCACAAGGTACAAAGTAAAAATACAGTACAGAAAAGAACCAGGCCAAAGATCAGAAAGGTTACTAAGTTCGTAAAACTGTGTCATTGTGCATCAAGATAAGTGAGAATTGTCAAGATAAAGAGAAGCCGTAGGTAACAGGGACATGGCCACACAATATGCAGGTATTTAAGTAAATGTAAGGAGGTATAAAAAAAACCTACTTTACTGAATTTAGAAATTCAGATGAATGGGCAAATTCCTAAAAAAGATACAACTAAAACACAAATAGGAAACAAAATGTGAGTAGTTTATTTATTAAAAACTTGATCCTGCATTTTAGTTTTCCAACAACAAAATTTCTAGGTCCAAATTTCTCCACCAGTGAATTTTCTACACATATAAGCAATAATTTCAATATGGCAAAGCTCTTCTGGGGAATATTTGAAGAGCAAAGACTTCTGAATTCACTTTTTACGGTCATTGTGCCCTTGGTGCCAGATCCAAGGTCTCCAACAGCAATAGAACAGTACAAGTTACTCTCTTTGTGAGCAAAATTAGGCCTCAAAACATAAATAAAATAAAGATATCCCCCAACAAAATATTAGCAAGGCAAATCTGGCAATATATAAAGAAGAATCACAGCACAACATAATTGACTTTATTCTAGAAATAAGAGCTAATTTCATACTCAAAACTAAGTATAAGGCCAGAGATTTAACTCAGTGGCTCCAGGGTCTTCCTTGTAAGTGCAAGGTCCCAAGTTCAATCCCCAGTACCACATACCACAGTGCCAGGCATGGTGGCTCACACCTGTTATCCCAGCACTTGAGAGGCAAAGGCAGGAGGATTGCTGTGAGTTCAGGGGTAGCCTGGGCTGTATACTGAGCTCAGGGCCAGCCTGAACTACAAAGTGAGAACCTGTCTCAAAAAACTAAAAAAAAGAAAAAAAGAAAAAGAAAAGAAAAAAATCAATATAAGAAGCATGAATGGTGGCACACACTTATAATCCCAGCACTCAAGACGCTGAGGCAGGAGGATCCCAAGGCCAGGCTGGTCTACATCTACATAAGACCTTCTCTCTCAAAAAAATGTAATCTATCTTATTAACAGAAAAAAATAATGTAGTCATGATGGGCAAGGGAAACATTTTTGGATTTCCTTTCATTTATTTTGAATTACAGATTAGAGTGTGGATAACATATTATTTTTAATACACAGGGCAAAAAAAGCTGTGTCTGACTCTGTTCAACTCCCAATCAGCATTAACTTGAGATTTTAAAGAATACTATACTAAGAATATAAATTTCTTAACCTAAGAAAAACTGTGTGAATCCCTTATGCATACTATACTTAGTGATAGAAAATGGACAGCTTTGCCCTGAGACTCAGAACAAGGCAGGGTGTCTACCAGTGCTGGTTCTATTCAACATTTTAAGAGAGAGCCCAACAAATACAACACAACTGAGGAAAATGCATAATGATTGGAAAAGAAGTAAAACTGTCACTGTTTACAGAAAGCCAACTTTCTCCACAGCAGAGCCCCAAACTCTAAAAACTACACAGAAACGAAGTCAACATGTAAAGTGAACTATATTTCCACATTCCAGAGACAACTCCAAAATGAAGCTCTATAGTAACTCTAGCACATCAGTGTCCAGGGGCCCCACTTTTCAGCAGCTTTTACCCCAATGTCACTGCTCCCCTTAAAAAGAGGTTGGTTTGGGCTGGAGATTTAGTTCAGTGGTTCCAACACCTGCCTCACAAGTGCTAGCTCCTGAGTTCGATCCCTGGTGACCACATACAACAACACCAAGTGTGGTGACTCACGCCCACCAGCAATCAGTACCACACACCACAGTGCTGGGTGTGGTGACTCACACTTGTCATCCCAGCACTCAGGAGGCAGAGGCAGGAGGATTGCTGAGTTTCAGGCTTGCCTGAGCTACATAGTGAGCTCAGAGCCAGCCTGAACTACAAAGCGAGACCCCGTCTCAAAAAAAAAAAGCTGGGGCCGGAGCCTTAGCTCAGTGGTTCCGGCGCCTGCCTTGCAAGTGCAAGGTCCTGAGTTTGATCCCCAGTAACCACATACAATGCTGGGCGTGGAGACTCACGCCCACCAGCAATCAAGACCACATGCCACATACCACAGTGCCGGGCGTGGTGGCTCACACCTGTAATCCCAGCACTCAGGAGACAGAGGCAGGAGGACTGCTGAGTTCGAGGCTTGCCTGGGCTACATAGTGAGCTCAGAGCCAGCCTGAACTACGAAGCGAGACCCTGTCTCAAAAAAAAAAAAAAAAGCTGGCCTCAGTGGTAATATGGGTACTACTGTGATCTTTGGACAGGAGCCGGAAACAGAGAATGGAATATGTAATGTCCAAAAGCTTTAATGTTGGCTCAAATTCATCCTGAACAGGAAAGGAGTCAAAAGCAAATCATTTTACTATGACTGAGTAACATAAATGCACATAAACAAATATTAAAATATTTTGTATTTCCACTTACTATCTTAAGATGAAGTTCAAAGATAAAACAACCTAACACAAAAGCAAATATATACATATAGATACAGCTACAGATACAAATACTATGTTTCAATAGCACTGCAGGGAGATGCAAAGTAAGTGATTTCTAATAAAACCCCCTGTTCCAACATAGGAGGAGTCAGGCAGACCCTCCTGCATCAGCAGAACAAGGAAGCCCCCACATGCTGGTCCCGGACAGCCTGGATAGGACAGGACAGCCGCACTGGTGTCCCAGACACAAGCAGGCCCGCTGTGTCAGCAAGGCCATGAACGAGTTCAGTGAACCATCCCTGGACTTACAGGCCATGTGTCAATCTGCAGCTATGCACACCGTACACGCTCAGCTGCAGGAGGCTTTTGCCCAGCCCGTTAGCAAAGCCTCAGAAAGCTGTGGAGGACGAAAGCTAGTGTGCCACTGCGCGGAATAGCCCAGAACGTGGCAGGCAGGCAAGCGTTTCTGTGTCTGCCCACAATGCTCCCAGGGCCCCTGGGTCATGTGACCCTGGAAAAACCAGTGTGCAGCATTTTTCCAGTGCATCCCAGAAGGCAGGATGTCCCTGCTGAGAATGCAGCACAGGCCGGCTTCTCACCCAGCTTCACCACAGGAGCCTGGAACCGGGGACATCATCTGTCCTCCACAGACCAGTCAGCAGCAAAACCATCCCATCAGCCACCTGTCAAAAGCAGCGCTGACAAAAACCTTTGAAAGAATTTGAAAGTGCCAAGGTAGTCATGATAGGAAAGGGGAAAGAAAAATTTGCATTCTTTTCATTTCTTTACACTTATTTCATTTTGAACTACTGACTGGGGTGTGGACAACATCTTTCATACACAGGACCAAAAACGCTGTGTCTGACTCAGTTCGCCTCACAATCAGATTTTGTAATAATTCCAAGTACAAATTCTCTCAGGCCCACTGGGGCACACATCACTCAACTGCTGCTTTTCAATGTTTTGCATAGCTTCCTTTGCTCCCAAAGCAGCATGTTTGTTATTCTGAAATAAAATCTACAAAAATAACAGAAGAAAACTTTTTGACCTATTACCGATTTAAAAACATTTTCACCTAAATTTCCAGGTTTTCTCCTTTCTTATCTCTGTGCTTAGATCTTGTTGCTTCAAATCCTCAAAGAGCCTACGGGAGCGACACACACATTCAGGGGACTGAGGAGAGAGGGGCACAAATGAGTTCAAGGCCCGCCTGGGATACATGGCGAGTTCGAGTCTGGCAAGACCCATCACAAAACAATAAGTAAAATAAAACAAAATGAAATACTCAAAGAACATATTGAAAGAGAAATCTGCAACAGAATTTACAGTATTTAAATATGTTTTCCACGCAAATATATTCCTAAAAAATTAGCCAAATTCTTAACCCATTTTCTTCTTGTGAATCCTCCTTCCTCACAGTGTCGGGACGACGTGCAAGTCCCTTCTTGAGAGCTGCTCACCTGCTAAGTGCTCCTCAGGCAGGAGCTGCGGTTGCTGTGGCAATTAGCTGTCGCGCTGGTCACTGTTTACTTACTGAGTCAGCTCTTTCTTCCTTGCTTGACACAAACTTTGCTAATAGTGGCTTGCAAAGCATCTTGAGATACTGTGGAGATGTGTCACACAGTCTTTTATATTTAAAAACCCCACTGTGCCAATGGGAAGGGACCATGCTTGGAGGAACAGGGAAGGGGGAGGGGCAGGATGAACAAAGAATTCGGATGCACTGCTTGAGTGCCCCAACTCCACATCATTAATGTGACCATACAGACATGTGCTCATGAAAAAATAGTAAAGTTTAAAAAAACTCCATCAGATTGTCGTAAGATGCACTAAAGAGCAAAAAAGGAGGGCCAAGGATTTAACTCAGTGATTCCGGCATCTGTCTGGCAAGTGCAAGGTTCCGAGTTCGATCCCTGGTACCACACACCACAATGCCAGGCGTGGTGGCTCACACCTGTAATTGCAGCACTTGGGAGGCAGAGGCAGGAGGAATGCTGTGAGTTGAGGCTAGCCTGGGCCCCACAGTGAGTTCATGCCAGGCTGAACTACACAGTGAGATGCTGTTCAAAAGAAAGAAGGGCGGGGGTGGTTAAAAATCATTAAGCCACAATTGCGTATATACTGCACACCCGCCATGACAGTGGCTTCTAAAAATGATCTGCCTGCCTGATCATCTACCCAAAAACCTTAAGCATTTATTTGTCCACAGAAATTTCACCTGGTTCTCTTGACCGGTCTTCAGGGGGAGACTCCCAAACAATACATACATTTGTTAGTTGTTCTGTGGTCCTAAGAGACTGAATTTTAGTGGATGGTCCCAGCCTCAGGTCTCCAGCTGACCTCTGGTATCACACAGACTCTTGCGTATGGCCATGGCCACACCTTCACCCCCCCCACCCACACACACACAGCAACTTCCATCACACACTCAGCTATGTTTATCAACACATCCCCTCGCCCAGCCCGGAAGGGATCGTTTCATCACAAGAGACTGGAGTTACAGGGCTTGGGAGGCCTTAGGAATCCATTAACTCAGGGCCTGTGGAGATCTGGGCAAATCTGAGGAAAACTCCTGGCTTCCTCCAGATAAACACACACGCGTAAAACTGCATTTTCACAGCCCCCTACAAGTCAAAGTAAGAAATTAGGATTTGTGCTCTTCACACTGTTTGGGGGGGGGGGGTTGTTTGTTTTGTTTTGTTTTGTTTTGTTTGAGACAGGGTCTCGCTTTGTAGTTCAGGCTGGCCCTGAGCTCACTATGTAGCCCAGGCAAGCCTCAAACTCAGCAATCCTCCTGCCTCTACCTCCCGAGTGCTGGGATTACAGGCGTGAGCCACCACGCCCGGCTCTTCACACTGTTTTGACTGCAACTGAAAGTAAACGAAAAACCTGGTAAGGGGTCACGGTCACAGCCTCCAGCGCAGGTCTCCCCTAAAGCTTCTGTAACCCTCGGCCTCGCCCTCTGCGAAGGTTTCTCTACCTCTGCCGCCTCCCTGAAACGTTGCCTCAGACCCTGAACTGCTCCCCCGCGCCCCTCAGCCTAGAAGCAGCCTCAGCGCAGCCCCAGGGGAAAGGAAAACAAGCCGCTGCGCGTCTGGCCCTGCAGGTGGGAGCGGTGAGCATCTGTCCGCAGCGCTCGACCCCCGGGGGCGACAGAAGCAGAGTCCCCGCTGCTGCACACCTCAGACCTGTCGCCCAAGGTCGGCGAATCCGGACTTCACTTTAATTTTCCCCGAATCACGCCGGGCCTACCATGACTTAGCAAAGCGGCACGGCTTTCTCCCCACCGGGCCTTCGGCAGCCTCCGCACACCCGGACCAAAGGCCAGCGGCCTTCTAGGGATCGGAAGTCTGGCTCACACTGGGGGGGACCTGCCCATAGTTAGGAGACGGATGGATCTCCCCGAGGCCCCTTCACACCGCGGCTTAATTAAAATTTAAACGCCCGGACGCTGAAAGGCACCTCACCAGGAGGCCGGGCAGGAAGCAGGGCGCCCAGGCTGGCCCTGCACGGCTTCTCCGGGCTGCGGGTCATTTTCAGGCTTTTCGCTTTGTTTTGCTTCTTTTTTAAATGTGGAATCCTTTCCAGTGGACGCGTCGCTAGGTGAGAGTCGCAGGACAACACCGGACTGAGGAGGACCCGGGAAGGCGACCGCGCGGGCAGAGCGCAGGGCGAGGGGCCGGCGGACCGGACGCCGCTGTCCCCGCCGGGACCTGCCCGGAGGGACCCGAACCGGAGGGATCCCGGTGCCTCCGCGCTCGGGCTCCATGGCTCCTCCCCCAACTGCGGCAGAAAACTGAAGAGACCTGGAAATGTTTCAGACCCCGGAATCCTTGTTTTTGAACTTAAAAGGCGGCCGTCTGTCAGGAGCCCTCGCTTTCCCGAGCTGCTGTGAGGCCCGCCGGTATCCCCGTCCCTCCGCGGCGGCAGAGCTGTGTCCGGCTGGGATCCGGGGCCGGGTGGGCGGCGGCCCCTGCGCCGCGAACCTCCCCGCGAGGTAAACAGTCGCGAAGGTCGGGGCGGCCCCGGCCCGAAGCCCAGCGCGCGGAGGGTCCGGGCTCGGCTGGGCCCGGGACGCGCACGGCGGGACCGCGAGGCGCCGGGACCTTCGGCAGCGCCCGAGCCCATTTTCCCGGCCCGCTCAGGGAGCGCCCCCAAAACGACCCGCATCCGGGCGCGCGGTCAGCGGAGATGGGAACAGAAATACACGGTACGCGGTCCAGATGAAAGGACACAAAGCAGAGCGCCTTCCGGGGCGACGGAGACCGGAGGCCAGGCGCGCACGGCCCGTGTTACATAACCCGCCGAGGGTCGCGCGCCGCGCCTTCTCCTCTCCGCGGCCGGGAAGCTGCGACTCGCGTCCGTCCGCGCCTCGGCCCGCGGCGCCGCCCTCACCTTTATTTTCAGAATCTTTCATCCTCTGCCGCCGGAACCGGAGCCGGAGCAGGAGCAGGAGCGGGAGCGCCCGGCGGCCCCGCAGCGCGCGCGGGTTCGTCGAGCTCCGCCAGCCCCGCCGGGCAGAGTCCCGCGAGCGAGCGAGCGAGCGAGCGAGCGAGGAGCGTGCTGAGGCGGCGGCTCCGATTCTGCTCGGCCGGAGCCGGAGGATGGGAACGGAGGAGACGTAAACACAGCTCGCAAAACACGGGCTGGATGTGGATCCGGAGCCGGCCGGTCCGCTCCGCTCCGCGCTGGGATCCGCCGCAGGCTCAAGGCGACGTCGCTGCCGGCCCGTCTGCTCTCGTTCAGGCTGTGCGAAGCGCTGCGCGACGCGGACGCAGCGCGGGAGGCTGACAGGCGGCTGCGGTGCTGGGCCGCCCACCCGGAAACCAGACGGTGGGAGGGTCCGGCGGACACTGAGCCATCCACCCAGCCGCGCACACCCTCCCGGGACTGGGCCTCCGTCCTCCCTCCTTCCCATCTCTGTTGTGCCTGTTAGCATTGGGGGACGGAGAGGCCACAGATCTTAACCCAGACCTTTGACGCTGGCATGGGTGCTGCAGGACAGAAATCATGGCCCTGGGTGCCAGAGGGGCTGGTCTGGACTGGGCGGCCAGGCAAGGGACAGTCCCTTAGGCAGATGGGTCAGGGTCTCCCCAGTCCTGTGCCCTCTCTTATGGCCCGAGTCTGTACCCATTGTACAGATTGGAGCAAACTGATACCCAGAAAAATTAACTGACCTAACTAAACTGGGAGAAAGGACACAGGGTACTGCTCCAGTCCCCATTCATTGCCGAGGAGAATCTGTTGGCCCAGAAGTCCAGATAGGAGGCTAGGACCCCTCTACCCACATTCCACCCCCCCCCCCTTGCACTTGCCGCTGTCTGACAGGCCGGGGCAGTTGCAAGCTGGGGCTTTTCGAGGTCAAAGGGGAGCCCATGAGTACCCCCTGGGCCAGGGGAGGCTGTACGATGAGGTGTGATTGCCCCTGCTCACACAAGAAGAGGGCTCAGCTCACCAGGCAGCCCAGCCCCCGCTGCAGACCCCGAGCTAGCTTCTACTGCTCCCCTGGAACGTTCCCCAGTCTGAGAAACCTTTCGGGTTTGTTCTGGGGTTCACGGTGGTCATTCACCAGCATGGGGACGGTGTGCAGCTATGACCTGGATCTCAGCAGTCCTCAGAGGCCCCATTTAAAGGCCTGGTCCCACGCTGCTGTGGGAAGGGATGGAACTTGGGGCCTCCACACAGTGAGCCAAACAGATGCTCTGTCCTTAAATTCTGTGATGGCACAGAAAGCTCCTTCACACACCCTTCAGCGCCTCTCAGAACCACAGACCAGAGCTTGCTCAGGCTGGGCACCGCACTGCAGACACGGCCATCTCGGGCTGCAGGACCAAGCCCACAGCCCGCATGTGCCCAGGGCAGCCCTGGGGTGCAGAGGCTGAGGGTCCACACACGCCTTCGTCAGCAGCACCCGTGTGCCAGGCGCCACTCTGGACAACACAGCACTGAACAAAGTCATCTCTGTCCCCTGAATTCTGCACGGGGCCAGGATGCCAGGGACACCAGGCTGGTATCAGCTGGGCCCAGGGCAAGGTCCTGCCCCTTCTGTGTTTCCCCACCCCACGCCGACGCCACCCTGCTGGCCCAGTGGGACCATGGGGGTTCAGACGAATCAAGGGCCCCCAGGCTATACAGCTCATCACACTGCCTGTGACGGGTCGCCACAGCCCTCGGACCTTGGGCTCCAGACAGGGCAATAACTGGTCTTCAGTCTCGGGTGGCAGAGGGCAAGGAGGACGCACAGCCCACAGCAGGTGCTGCCCGCCAGGCCCAGCCTCCTTGCCAGGTTGCCCCAGGCCAGACGCCAACCAGGGCTGTCAGCAGCAGGAAGGAAGCCAAGAGGAGGTGGAGGCGCAGGTCTGTATTTCAGAGGAGATGATTGTGTTTGTTTTGGGTTGGTTTTGTTTGGGCTTTTTTTAAGAAAATGTGGCCATTTTTAGGAATATCTCTTACTCAATATTATACTATGAAAAGCTTCACACACACACACACACACAAAAAAAAAATTGAATCACACGAGTCCTAAATCTACGACCACTTTGGTAATATTCAAAATGTGTCTCTCTATCCATCTTCAATCCATCTTGTTTTAAAAAGTTTAAAGGGATCATCAGATAAAAAAGCACCTCTTTCCCCCTCCTAGCACTGTGTGTGTGTGTGTGTGTGTGTGTGTGCATTTGTTTATTTTGTTTTGTTCTTTGTTTTCAAGACAGCTTTCAAGGTACAGCCTAGACCAGCCCTGAACTCGAACTGGCAGCCTTCCCACCTCAGCCTCCCGAGAGCTGGGTTACAAGGGTGCACCTCAAGCCCTGCTCCTATACAGTGTGCAGCAGAGGCCTCACCCCTGGTTCGCAGCTGGTTTGCCAGGCCTGGGATCTCTTGGCAGACTCGCTGCTGCACTGCATGCCTCCAGCCCACGCCTCCTGGCACAAGGGTGGACTCAGCCTGGCTGTCCACAGTGAGGTGCCAGCCTTCCCAGCCCCATCCCCAAAGCCCCAGGTGCTGTGGGCCCCTGAGAGCAGCACCCCTGGGCTGGACACTGACCTGGTCCCCGGGTGGGGAGGCCTGGGCAGCTTGCTGGGCCCTGAGGTCTCGCCCACTCTGCCAGCCTGAGTCACGGGGCAGTGAGTCAGGCTGCACAGACAAGGCCACTAATGAGCAGGAGCGGGGGGTCCAGGGACAAAGGGAAACCCAAAGTCAGGGGAACAAGGCCCTTTATTGTCCTAGGAAAACAGAGATACAAGGGGAAAGGACTGTGGTGCTCCTGGGGGTGAAGCTCAGGGCTGCTTGTCTGGCTCCTGACAAGGAGCAGAGGGTGGGGGGGAGCCCTTCGGACTCCAAGACACCACCGCACAGTCTCTGTGGGTGAACAGGGAGCCCAGACTCGAGTGCATCCCACCTGAGCCAAGCGATGATTTTCGCATCTTTTCGGGGCGTTTTCCGGCGTGACCTGGCCCTGGGCCTCATCTGACCCCACGCGGGGCCCTCATGGGCTGGCTTCCAGCACCAGGCAGCCCTACAGGGGGGCTGGCTGGCAGTGAGCAGGGTCTGGGGCCTGGCTGAGCCTGATTGCCATGAGCAGCCATGGTGGCACAAGCAGAGCCCCTCCACCTCCCTCCACTTCCGTTTTTCTCATCTTGGTGCTTACTAGGGATTCCCGCAAGCACAAAAATAAAGAAACGAGCCGGGCATGGTGGTTCACACCTGTAATCCTAGCACTCAGGAGGCAGAGACAAGAGAATTGCTGAGTTCAAGGCAGCTTGCCTGGGCTACATAGTGAGCTCAGGGCCAGCCTGAATTACAAAGTGAGAACCTGTCTCAAAAAAAAAAATTATTACGGAAAAGACTCACTGCCACAAATCTCCCTCAGAACCCTTCAGCCACACCATCCCAGCTGCCTCGGTGTCCTGAATAGACTCAAAGAGTTCCTTTTCCTGGTCATTAGGATTCTGGGGAAGAGCTGGAGGTCACATGACGCCAGATCAGGCACTAAAGTGGGCGAAAACACAGTGTTGTGTTTTTCCAGCTGCCTTTCTGCTGGGTGTTGTGTTCCAGCCACACTCACTGGGTTTTTGATCAACCTATTAAAGACCTCAGGAGAATGCTCTGGAGCTCTGTGGCCGGGACGGTGGACGCCTGTGTGAAGTGAGCAGGACTTGTGAGGTGTTTGTGGTGATGCATCTTCTACTGAACAGCATTTTAAAAATCTAATCTTTCACCACAGCGGTGCTAATCCCACGCCTGCTCTCCTGCAGACTCGCACACCTTGCTCCGACCCCAGGTGAGTCCCCAGGTCACAGATCAGTCAGGGAAGAAACCTGGCAGCCACCGGTTTCCCTTGTGGCACTTGGGTTGCCAGCCAGCACAACCCAAGTTGCTCTCTGGAAAGCCTGGCGCAGGCACTGCCAGGACAGTTCATTCACCATGGCAGAAGCACAGGTGTGTGCAGAAGAGGAGGGAGAAGACACCTACCCGACAGCGACAGCCACTCTCCAGCCCGAGCTAAAGCTGCAGGCTGTTGGGCCAGCCTGGTGTCCAGAGGGACAGACGCCCACACCACAGCACCAGAGCAAAGAACCCAGAAATGTGCTCTCAGAAATGCTAGTTTTTGACCAAAAAGCTATTTGGTGGAGGGAAGAGAGGTTTTTCAGCTGACACTGAGACAACCAAAAAAAGAGAAAAAGAGACAGACAGAGGGGGGGGGGACTTTAAAGCTCACAATGTTTACAAAAAATCAGAGAGAGGGCCGGAGGGTTAGCTCAGTGGTTCTGGCGCCTGCCTCGCAAGCGCAAGGTCCTGAGTTCTATCCCAGTAACCACATCCAATGCTGGGTGTGGTGACTCACGCCCACCAGCCATCAATACCACATACCACAGTGCCGGGCATGGTGGCTCACATCTGTCATCCCAGCACTCGGGAGGCAGAGACAGGAGGATTGCTGAGTTCGAGGCTTGCCTGGGCTACATAGTGAGCTCAGCGCTAGCCTGAACTACAAAGAGAGACCCTGTCTCAAAAAAAAAAAAAATCAGAGAGAGAGAGCCAGGGATTTAGCTCCAGTGGTACTGCGCCTATCATCCCATCACTCAGGAGGCTGAGGCAGAAGGATCACAAGTCTATGGCTACCCTGAGCAGTTTAGTGAGACTCTGTCTCAAAAACTTAAAAATAAGTAAATCTGGGACGGTAACTCAGCACTCCCTGGGTTCAAGTCCTAGTACAGGGGGAGAGAAACAGAGACAGAAAGACAGAGAGACAGACCTATTATGGGCTTAACTATGAAACATAAAATTATAAAACTTTTACAGTGAAATAGGAGAAAATCTTCCAGAATTGAGAACCACAGAGCTCTGGACTTGGCACCAGAGGTGCTTGCTTTGTGCGAGACCCCCAGAGAGAAAGCACAAGCCACACCAGGCACAGGCCCTCCACCCACAAGCCCACAGGGGCCGGTGCTCAGAACTAGCATTCAAAACAAACAGCCTGACGCAAACTGCACAAGTCACTCACAGGCACATCCCTGAGGAGGGCAGGGCAGGGGCAGACACCAGCACTATGGCTGTGTGAGCACCAAATTAAACCTAGAACAATGGAGACTGTGCTTCCTGCCTGCACAGCGGTACTGACCCAGCTTCTGTCACAGTAACGACACCAGGGGATGGGGATTTAGCTCAGTGGTTCCAGCACCTACCTTGCAAGCTCAAGGTCCCAAGTTCGATCCCCAGTACCACACACCACAGTGCCAGGCGTAGTGGCTCATGGCTGTAATCCCAGCACTCAGGAGGCAGAGGCAGGGGACTGCTGTGAGTTCGAGGCTTGCGTGGAGCTAGTTTAAGACCAGGCCAGCCTGAACTACAAAGTGAGACCCTGCCTCAAAAAAAACTAAAAAAAGAAAAGAAAGGAAAAAAGAAAAAGATAGTCATGGCACCAGGCTGGCATGACACAGAACAGGGGCCTGGGTTCCCGGTTCTGGGCCCAGGTCTATGGTTGCACCTGTGAGCCTTGATGTCACCAGAGTCACCAGGCAGTGCACAGTGAGAGGTAGAGGGAGCTGTGGAGGCCACTTCTAAACTATTCAGAGTTCAGCAGGGGCACCTGTTATTCCAGTGCTTGGGAGGGTGAGGGAGGAGAATCCTGCAAGCTCAAGGCCAGCCTGGGCGTTGTTGTCAGACCCCGTCTCAAACAGTAACAATAGATGGAAGACTGCCCTGACTGAGTCATGGGGCCGCTGCCCTGCTGACCTTGTCCATACCTAGCCCCCCCAAACCCTCCACTGATGTGTCAGATGCCACCGTCATGCCCGTCGTGGTAGTGGAGCTTCAGTGGCTTGCACGTCTTTCTGTACTTTGGACTGAACCCAGGGCCTCAAGCTGAGCTTCATCTCCGCCCTTTTTATGTTTAATTTTGAGACAGGGTCTCACTAAGTCACTGAGGTGCCTGGGATGGGCTAGAACTGGAGCATGGTCAAACAGGAGTCTGGACAAGTAACCAGCTATTGACAGTCTCAGTGGATCTCCAGGGAGTCATGCTGGTGAAAACAACCAATCCCAGAAAACTGCACACTGCAAGATACTCTTCAAGTAACAGTCTTGAATGGGCACAATTGCAGCCACCTAAGACAGCATGGTTGGGGTTTACTGCTTTATTTTTATTTTTTTAATGTACTTATTTTATACAGAGTCTCGTTATTCAGTTCAGACTGGCCTTGAAGTCGTGGCGATCCTCCTGCCTCAGCCTCCTAAGTGCGGAGTGACAGGTGTGCCCCTCCAAACCCAGCAGGCCTGGGTTTAGATGGGCAAAGGGACAAAGCCTGTGCTGGTGGCTGTTCCGTAGGGCCAGGGCGTTCCCTCCTCTCTCATCACCAGCGAGGTGCATTTCTCCCACCAGCCTCCACTCTCCTCAGCATCCACACTGAGGCAGCAGCCCTCAAGCGAAGTCTAACTCAGGTCTCAGGGCAAGTGCTCATGCGGGGCCTCCTCTCCCCTGGGCAGCTTTTCTCTGCTGAACACAACACCCAGCGCTCACTCACAGGAGGGCTGCTGTGGGGCAGGTCACAGTCGCTGCTCCCTGGCAGGAGCACTGTGGCAGAAGGCTCAGGACAGTAAAGCACACCGTGCAGGGTGAGCAGGGCAGGGGCAGCCACCACTCTACCGCCCTCCAGCCGGGCGCACCACCAGCCCCCGGAGCCATCTGGGCAGCTGGACACTGACCGCACCCAGCTCCTCACCCCACCGAGTCCGGCTGAGGGAGCCGAGAGAACAGGGTGGCACCGTCACAGGGTGGCACTGGGTGGCGAGGCAGAGTCAGGGTCAGCGGGAGGCCGGTGCCAGGGGAAGAGGGCCAGAGCACCACCTACAGGTCACAGAAGCCATGCTTGCGTGGGGACAGACTGACTCCGAAACTTGAGAGGGCGGGCAGAGGGAACGAGCCCACATCAGAGCGCGGTTCCTGCTAACAGCCCCGGCATTCACACAACTCACTGTGCGCAGTGCTGACTCAATGCTTTCACCCATGTTCGGGCCCTCAGTCGTCCTGGGAACACCGAGTGCCACGCCTGTCCTCATCTTAGCCGTCTTTTAAAAGTGGGGCATGGAGATGTAAGGGTGCCATAAGGAGTGGCAGAGGCAGCCTCCGACCCAGCAGCTTGGCTCCTGCCGTGCGGTTCGCTCTGCAGCCCCAGCCGCTGGCCCTCCTGCTTCAGGCTCCGTGAGCTCTGGGCTTCTGACCTTTCTGCCCCGGCTTGGTGCCAGCGCGACGGCCGCCCTGGGGTAGCAGCGCGGCACTCGCTGTTGGGCACCACACCTGCCAGGACACACAGCCCCTCCAAGGGCGCCTCCTTGAGCTGCGCGCCCACGTGTGCTCCAGAGTAAATATCCCTTCAGCACTTATGGAGAAGTTCTGAACGCGAAAGGACAGCGAAAACCCAAGGACATGAGCTTCGCCGGCGCTGGGCAGACTTCACACCGGGCCCAGATGCACGAAGCCGGAGCCCAAAGCTTTGAGCCGAGTTGGCAAGTGCCAGCCGCTGCCTGTATGGTGGAACTGCAGCTGCACACACAGCCCTGGAGTTCAGTTATTTTTTTTTTTTTTTTTGAGACAGGGTCTTGCTTTGTAGTTCAGGCTGGCCCTGAGCTCACTATGTAGTCCAGGCAAGCCTCAAACTCGGCAAGCCTCAAACTCATCAATCCTCCTGTCTCTGCCTCCCAAGTGCTGGGATCACAGGTGTGAGCCACCATGCCCGGCACTGTGGTATGTGGTATTGATTACTGGTGGATGTGAGTCTCCACGCCCAGCACTGTATGTGGTTACCGGGATTGAACTCAGGACCTTGCGCTTGCGAGGCAGGCGCCGGAACCACCGAGCTAACCCTCTGGCCCTGTAGTTCAGTTATTAAAGGCCCCGCAGCCCTGCAGCTGACGGCCTTTAGCCCAAGCCAGCGGCCTTGGCGGCCCTGGCAAGAGAGCACGCTATGGAGGGGTCTGCCGGACCCATGCCTGCGCCAGGGCCACCACCATGGCAGGATCCGAGGCGTGCTGGACCCAGAGGCTTCTTACTTCCCTAGCGTTGTTCCCTGTCACAGACTTTTCTTTTCTGAAACGGGACTCAATACCTAGTTCAGGATGGCCTTGAAGTTGAGATGACCCTCCTGCCTCCTGCTCCCAAGTGGGCCGCCATATCTGTCCTGTTTCTGCACTAGACCATGCTTCCTGCTTCCACTGTGTGTGACACCCATGGTGGGCACGCTCGTGTGCTGAACCATCACTAGACAGCAAGATCATGTTAGGGATGAGGGTATGTGGGGTATCTCCTGTGTGAGTCTGTGGATGACTCTAACTTAGGCAAGTTACTCACCGTTTGGTTCTGTTATGTGAGGACAGGGTATTACTCCGTAGCTCCAGGTAGTCTTGAACTCACTATGTAGCCCAAGCCAACCTTAATCTTGAAGCAATCCTCCTGCCTCAGCCTCCTACATTCTAGCATCACAAGCATGTGTCACCACCTGGTAAAGTTCTGTTTCTTGTACACCTGAGTTATTAAATTATTATCTACCAAACAAGATGCATGCATATCCACATAATTTCTATTAAATCATATAATCCTGTCATTCATATTTTTTCATCAGCAGTACATCTAGAAATAATTCTCATGTGAATTATTATTATGGGTGTATGGCAGTTCTTTACTCCTTAACCATTTTCTACTGTCAGATACTTGTTTCCAGTTCTTGTTATTGGAAAGAACACCTTGAATGGACATCTTAGGTACACACATTTTTTTGGTGCACACATAGTTCTAAAGTGTAAATTCCTTGAAATGAAGTTTCAGGATAAAGGGGGCCTATGATTTTAAAATTTTGAGACACATTGGCCACATAGCCCCAAAATTAGAGTCATACCTCTTGTGCTAGTATCTGAGAGTTGCCTTGTACATTATAACCTCATAAAACTGGACATCACTAGTATTTTTAATTTGTGAGAGTTTTACAGTTTAAATGGTTTCATGCTGTTCTTTTATGTTTGCCTCCCTAACTGGGAGGCATGGCCTTGTTTCTGTATCTGCACACCATCTGTGCGTGTGTGGACCACCCTGTCCAGTTCCCCCCACTGACCCGAGGGAGCCCTCTGCTGTCACGGAGCTCAAGCAGCTGGAGTCGTGTGCTGAGGTTTCCAGGAGCCCATCCCTCTTCCCTGAGTTCCTCCCAGTCCACAGGCCGCGCGTCTGTGCAGCCAACACTGCTGACCTTGTGTTTTCTGAATGTCTTCACTGGGAATGACTTTTGCTTTGGTATTACAAAAGACAATGTCATTTCTATGTTCTTTTCCACTACTGTGGACTTAGAGACATAAATTGATTTTAAGCCTTGCTCCTTCATTTTGCTATGGACTCTGCTGTCTTTCCAGCTACCTGGGTGGCAGTCGTGCCCACCCTGCAGATGCCAGCAGCACCATGAGACAAGGGCCAGGCACTGCAGGGACCTCACAGGAGGCAAAGAAGGCCCGGGAAAGACTGCACCAGGCCAGGACAGAGGAGGAGAGCTGACCAGAGGGGGGAGGGGAGAAGCCACCCTGGGAAGACCAAGACCCAAGAGCGGGGCACAGTGAAGGGGCCACAGCTGGAGTCAGAGGGTGAGAGCATCAGAAGTGAGGCAGCATGCGCCCTGCAGCTTCTGGCCACAGCAGGACGGAGGCATCTCCAGCAGATGGCTGGCGCAGGAAGGGGGTGGCTGCGGGGGGAGCCAGAGTGCCTGGCCCGAGATGGGAGGGCAGAGCATCAGCAGAGCCAGTGCTCACGCTCAGGCCCGGGTGACTAGTCTCCCCACTCTGTGTTGCTGTGCACATGTCTGTTACATACAGCTGCCTCCCTGTCTCTCAGGGGCCCCTCAGGATGCAAGAGCCCTGTCCGCTGTCCTCACGGAATGTGCACATGTAAAAGTCTCACATGTCCTGAGAGCCATCTTAGCTATGAGAGCCGTCTTTGCTTTGGCTCACTGGAGGATCTTGTAGCTATGCCAAGACTGTTATTAGCACTACTGAGCTTTTAAAAACCACAGATCTTAGACTAACAAACTCAACTTGCATCTGTGAGGAGTAAGGAGAGACCCTAGAAAACGGGGCCAGGGCATTAAGCTCACCTTTAGATAGAAGAGTTTAGGATAGTATTTCTTTTTTATTTATTTATTTATTTATTTATTTATTTATTTATTTATTTATTTATTTATTTATTTAGCGGTATCAGGGATTGAACTCGGGCCCTTGTGCTTCCAAAATAGGCGTGGTACCACTTGAGCTAAATTCCTGACTATTTTAAATTTTTCTATGCTGTGTAAATGTCATGTATTAATTTGTACCCTTTTTAAGATCAGAAAAAAATAATTTTCACAGAACAAAAATGTTCCTCAAATCCAGTCACACAAAGACATATGATATATCTTCATGTCGGATGATGAAACAGCTAAAAGGATGATAAAGCAGGGAAGTTCTTGTCCCGTAAAGCCAGTGTGGCAACAGGAAACTGCCCCTGAGAGACAGGGAGGCAGCTGTATGTAACAGACATGTGCACAGCGACACAGAGTGGGGAGACTAGTCACCCGGGCCTGAGCGTGAGCACTGGCTCTGCTGATGCTCTGCCCTCCACCAGCCTTCTCCGCGAAGCCCATCCTGTCATTTCAGCAGAACAGAAAGGGTGACGCCCTGGGCCCACCTGGCAAGCACGAGGTCCTGAGTTTGATCCCGAGTATGGAAAAAAAAAAAAAAAACCGCTCAAGTGTCCACGCTGTGTCCGGAGAAGAGGCCAGACGCCAGCTGGCTTGGGACAAAAATCGCTTTCGTAATATCAGTCAAAAGCCACCAACAGGCTTGTCTGCTACAGGTCTCAAAATTGAGAAGACAAGTGCCAGGCGTGGTGGCTCATGCCTGTAATCCCAGCACTCGGGAGGCAGAGACAGGAGGATTGCTGAGTTCGAGGTTTGCCTGGGCTACATAGTGAGCTCAGGGCCAGCCTGAACTACAAAGCGAGACCCTGTCTCAAAAAAAAAAAAAATTGAGAAGACAAGAAATGCAAACACATAGTCAGATATTCTAGTAAATAGGAAAAATCTCGGCAATTGTGAATATATTATTCATATACTTGAAAATCCCGTAAATTCATGCTTTGAATTTTCACATTGAGGATATCTTTAAGGTTGTTGTGTCCTGGATGACAGGTGTGTGCGTGTGTCTGCATGTACGTATGTATATGTGTGCATTCACATATCCACATTTTTTTGTGTGTGTGTACTGGGAATTGAACTCAGGACATTGTGCTTGTGAAGCAGGCATGGGAACCAGTGAGCTAAATCACTTTTACTTTGTGACTTAGTAATGTGTGTGTGTGTGTGTGTGCGTGTGCGTGTGTGTCACCAGGAACAGAAGCCACACCTTGGGCCTATCAGGCAGGCAGCAGCACCACTGAGCTAAATCCCCAGCCCCACATTTTATAGCTGCATCAAGCTCTCCACACACCCAGCGGTCGGCACCACAACACGTCACCATGGAAGGGAGTCAGCTGCGTGCACACAGCAGACAGCACAGCGCAGAGAGCACAGGTGCAGGAAGGCATCCCTGCTCTGGCCTGCGCTGAGTGACCCTGCTGAGCTCAGCAGATAAACACAAAATAACCACCTGCTTCTTTCCAAGTGGCCGTACCCCTTCCTTCCTGGCCGAGCACAGACAGCAGAATCCCAGGCTGCTGAGCCTCTCCTCTTTCCAGCTTCGGCCAGCTCTGTGTGGCCCCGGGGTCCTCGGGAGACTCTGCACCCCAAACGCAGGCAGGCAAGACTGCTGGTTGGTTTTCCTCAACCTGTTGCATCCGTAACACAGTGATTTCTGTTATTTCCTGAAGTGTTTTAAATTTCTGAGCCGTGAGAACTGGAATTGAGAACGCTCACTGAATACCGCAGGGCTTGCTCTGCAGGAGTAGAGGGACCCAGAACGCCGGGCTCTCTCCCACACAACACCAAAAGCCTCGCACAGCCCAGTGGGAGCTGCACTGAGTCCATGGCAAGCAAGGCGCCTGCGGGACACACCAGGGCTTGGTTTAGTGCTGCCTCCTGCTGACCCCTTCGCCAGCACTGTGTGGCTTCAAGCGTACACTTCCCGTATGCTCATGCCAGCCTTGGAGTGGCACACACTGCCACTGATGTGACTTCTGTATGCCTGATTATTTTGTGGGAAGCGTTTTTTTAATGCTGAAAAGAACTAATCTGCCCTAAACTGCCATGGATGAAGAGGGTGCCAGCTCAGCTTGGTGGAAGGTCAGCAATCTCAGTGGGGATGTAAACTGAGCCCAGCCCTGTTGGAGACACTCCGTGTTCCAGTTTCTCGCTGCCCTCTCACACAATAGCAGGCATGTGCCATGCAGTGCTGGTGAGAACAGGTTCCTGATGCCTTCAGAGAACCTGGCACTACACCTGTCACAGTGGCGCGGCAGGGCCAGCTGATCTGGACTGGCCCAGTGCTCCAGGGCCAAGAGCAGCCTCAAGGCCTGCTCCATTATGCAACAGCCACATTCAGGAGGTTTGCATGCCAGGCCTCTTGCTCACCATCCAGGTGAACATCTGATAAACCCCATACTTCTAGCCAGAGGTAATGGCACGGCTGTAACCTCAGTATATGGGAGGCTGAGGCAGGAGGATCCCCATGAGTTTGAGGTCAGACTGGCTACATAGTGAGTTCAAGACCAGTCTGAACCACAAAGAGGAACCTATCTCAAAAAAAAAAAAAAGCCAGGAAGAAATGCTGAAATACTATAAGACTGAAATAGAAATGGTAATTTGAGGGCTGGAGGGTTATCTCAGTGGTTCCAGCGCCTGCCTCGCAAGCGCAAGGTCCTGAGTTTGATCCCCGGTAACCACATATGATGCTGGGCATGGAGACACACCCACCAGCAATCAACACCACATACCACAGTGCCAGGCGTGGTGGCTCACACCTGTAATCCCAGCTCTCGGGAGGCAGAGGCAGGAGGACTGCTGAGTTCGAGGCTTGCCTGGGCTATATAATGAGCTCAGGGTCAGCCTGAACTACAAAGCGAGATCCTGTCTCAAAAAAAAAAAAATAGTAATTTGAGGGCCAGAGATTTAGCTCAGTGGTTCTGGCGTCTGCCTCACAAGCACAAGATCACAAGTTTGATCCTGGGTAACCATATCCCACAGTTCTGGGTGTGGTGACTCACCCCCGCCAGCAATCAGTACCACACACCACAATGCGGGGCGTGGTGGCTCACTCCTGTAATTCCAGCACCCAGGAGGCAGAAGCAGGAGTATTGCTGTGAGTGTGAGGCTTGCCTGGGCTACATAATGAGCTCAGGGCCAGCCTGAACTACAAAGTGAGACCCCCCAACTCAAAAAAAAAAAAAAAAAGCAATTTGAACTTATAATTTTAAATGCACTTTTTCTAACTCTAATATCTTAGCCATACCTGAGCATCCCCACACACACACACACACATACACACGCTAAAGGGAAGTGGGACCCTTTGAAAAGCAGCTACTTTTCAGGTCTTGGAAGGAAAAGTCTGATCTGACTCACAGATCTTAGGCCAAAAATCAAGGAACTTCCCAGACTCTGAGGAAGTTGTATCAAAAAGAACAAGAGCGGGGGCCGGAGGGTTAGCTCAGTGGTTCCGGCGCCTGCCTCGCAAGCGTAAGGACCTGAGTTCGATCCCCGGTTACCACATATAATGCTGGGCGTGGTGGCTCACGCCTGTAATCCCAGCACTCGGGAGGCAGAGACAGGAGGATTGCTGAGTTCGCGGTGGCTTGCCTGGGCACCATAGTGAGCTCAGGGCCAGCCTG